>JAOVYU010000039.1:9086416-9102913 GCA_025674565.1 Synodontis membranacea | reverse complement strand
ATAAGACATAGGATTTTAGGATGCAGTGACCCATACTAAAAAGCTACACACCTTTTAAGCGACTACACAAACCCTCAAACCACTGTTCGTGTCATTTTCGAAATAGGAACGATGGGCTAAATAACTACAAAGCTCCACTCAGGGCAGTGAACTGAAGGAATCGGAATAGGAATTTGATTCTCTTTGACTCGCGAATCAAAGAATCGAATCAGTAAAAATGAATCGTATCAATATAGTTGATTTAACGCTTCGGATTTATTTATTTATTTATTTATTTATTTATTTTAGAATTCTATTTTTGTTTCCATTTGCGGACAGTTTATTGTTGTTATTATTATTATTACTATTATTATTATGGAAAACAATACAATCCAACGTCTATATTGTAGCCTAAATAAATATTAGAAAACCAACTTTACATATTAAATAGTAAAAAAAAAAAAAAAATGGTTATAAAAAGCAAACGCATTTGTGAAAAAAGCGAAAATAAAAATTAACATAAATATCTAGTTTAGAGTCAGCCCGTGCTCGACAACAACACACTCGAGGAAGCGTTTAAATAAAAAAATAAATTAAATCAAAATTATTAAAAACAAACACTTCAGCACACGCACCGTTTTCGCCACGATTCGTTTTGAATCCATACTTTTTTTTCTTCTTTTTTTTTCTTTTCTCACCAGACACTCTTTTACAAACTCATACGCAAAACATAAAGGACAAATTCCTTGTTTTATGAGCAATATTTATAGATATTTCAAATTTTACTTCCGGATAACGACACGTCAAAATAAAAGTCTTCGGTTGAATCCCAAACAAACAAACAAAAAAAAGGTTCCTTTTGCTACTACTGTATGAAAAATAAATAAATAAAACGAAAAAACACATACAAGTGCTCCAGGACTGGTCATTATTTGAATACGCTTATTCGAAGGGCACTTGTTTGAAAAGTGACCGCTCTTGAATGCTATTCTGGCGCTCACCGCGTGGCGTCGCTGTTGAGAAGCGGAGACGGGTTTCCGAAAAGTGCGTCTCTAGAGCAGCGGCCATGGCGGCGTCCTGTACGTTGAAACCCTGCGAGGAAGCCGCGGAAGAAACAGCTGTTATTGGTGAATTTAACTACCACGGATCATGTAAAAGTTGTCTGATTGGTCAGCGGCTTTGTGTTTGGGTTAAATGTAGAATAGGATGGTTAGAGGAAATCGTTACTTTCTGATACCCACGTGGGTTAGAGGTCCGGACCTACACACTGCTGTTACACTACTGGAGTGTTTGTCAGGAAGCTTGGAGAAAGTTACACTGCCTGTTTTAAAGTTAATATTGAAATATTTTCTGATGTGATTTTGTGATTATGCTGTTAATTTGGTGGGTGGTGCTGTGTTTCTGTTACAGCTGTGAGAAGGTGGAGGTTGGCTGCTGCTGTGACGTCACAGGGGGAGGGGTCATTACTAGAGCAGATAAAATGGTATTTAATAAGTGAGGGGGAAAAAAAAAAAGCCAGTGTAGAAGTAGTGGATGTGGGTGGAGTTAGGGGGCGGAGACTCAAACCAGGAGATGATGGGTGTGATGGTGTTGGTGGTATTCGCACGAAAGTTGACCATCTGAGCAGAGTGTACAGATGACGAGGACTAAGACTAAAGCGCCACCGCATCACCCGTGTTGTGCAGAGATGAAGCGTGCGCTACGCTCGGCTTCCCTCGTAAAAGTTATCCAGGTGGGAATATCCCAGGACCAGCAGGTACCTCTGAGGTTCCCCCAAAGCACTGCTCCCCGGGCGCTGAAAAAATAGCTGCCCCCTGCTGTGTCACTTCACATATGGGTCAAATGCCGAGAACACATTTCGTCGTTGTGCACTGTGTGCTGTGGCGTGTCAATAATGACAATTAATCACTTTCAGTGTGTCATGAATTTTTTTCCAGGTAACTCCTCCTATATAACATCTCCATTTCCCGCCTGTTCTTCATCTTTGTAGTGAAATTTTCCAACGGGCAGGTAAATAACGCAGACCGGCTGAACTTCAGGCTTTTCAAACACTGCGACGAGACCAACCCGAGAAAGAAAAGGCGGCGCATTGTGGTAAGGGTGCCTCGGATAAATAACAGATCTGTACTTTTGTGCAAATCGAACGGCGCGAGCACTACGTGCGAGCACTATCGGAGAACAAGTCACCGAGCCTACGTGTGTTCCAGGTTGCAGAGTCGGACCGGCTGTCGTATGTCGGGAGCAACTTCGGCTCGGGCTCGTTGCAGTGCAACAACACGTGCAGGTACGTTTGGTTCTTGTTCTGTGAAGGGCGCAGCTTTTGAAATTCACGCCGGTTCAATGTACACTACTAATCAATTAATAAGGCTTCTTCAGTTTCTTTTAAAAGTTTTCCTGAAGCAGTCTAATGATGACGGATAAAACCAGGATCGTCGGCAAATAGAGATATGTTCCATTTCGGTAGAAAAAAAATTGCACTCATAGGTTCTCCAATCGGTACTCTGGATTGGTTCGCACGACACCACTGAAACCTTCATCCCGTAAATAAGCACTAGCGAATTGTTGGGTCCACCAAATATCGAGTTGGTTTAGCGCTGTTACAGTAAACTACAGACTGAAATGTTACCCACGTAGTGCTGTTCAGATTACGGACCCGCAGCAAAACGTACACCAAATATGACCGAACATAGCAAACCAATAAAAGCGCGATAGTGCTCTGAAGCTAGAACAGAATAAAGAAAACCTTTTTTTTTCAATAAAGAAACGTTCAAAATGGTCGGATGTGTCTCTTTTTTTGAAATTGTGTTTGTTTATTTATTTATATATTTTAAAGCATGGTAGAATGAAATGACTCTGATTCTTTGCAGCTATTTCGTGGGTGTCTTGGACAAAACGACCATGCAGATGAAGGTGCAAAGAGCTCAACTTTTTAACTTGCAGCCCTTCATACCAGGTACACACACACACACACACACACACCATATACAGTCAATAAAATACGGCTTAAAAACAAAACAGGGTTCTGTTTTACTGCCATTTTAATTGACGCTTAGGTCAATTATATTTTACAGTAAATACAAGGCTTTAAAGGGCATTTAAGACCCTGTTTCTTTAAAAAAAAAAAAAAAAAAAAGAGTACAATATATGCCGGATATTTATTATTAAATGGATTTTGGTGGGGGAAAAAAGCAGAAGGGAATTTGTCTTTGGTATTTTCTAGGAGAAACAGCAGCAAACGTGGAGGAAAACGAGAGCAAAACCTACAGAGAGAAGGTAAGGTGGAGTTTTACCCAATCAGATCTAACTAAAAAGGACTCGAATCCCAAAGCTCTTCTCAGGACACAACTTTTAGAAAGATTTTAAACTTGTGTCCCAAGTGTATATTTTTTCCCTGTTTCTGCGTTTAAACATTCCGAACTGACGTTTTCACGTCGTTCTTGCGCCCAAGTGGCTTCCTCCTTCATTTTGCACTAAGGGTACGCAAACTTTCGCTCTGATGTAAAAGCAAACGCGATATGACCCGAGAATCCTGCGTGTCTGCAGCTGGACGCCCTCATCGAGGCATTTGGGACGACGAAGCAGAAGCGCGCTCTGAGTTCCAGACGGATGAACGAGGTCGGCAGTGACACTCTGCAGAAAGCCGTGGCTCACGCCGCCAGCGACGTCATAGACCAGAAAGGCCTGGAAGGTAAAAGCACGCGCGCGTGTGCGCTTTAGTAGCGTCGCAAGTGAACAAGCTTAGTGAACAATTATTATTAGGAACGTCGAAGACATTGGCTCGGAATCAGTTCACAATAACGCTCTCGTTCTAATACGGCATCGTTTCTGTAGTAAGCCGCACAAGCCCGATATTAAACGTGAAGTTATTTATTTATTTATTTAGCGGTTTTGGAAGGAGTCTCCAGTGTTAGTGTTTTGTAAAACTCAGAAAGACACTCTAAAGAGTCTAAAAAGCTTTAAATACAGCGCAAGGAAGTAATCAAATTGGACATTCGGCAGTTATTTTATATAAACCGCCTTTATTGGAAAGCGTTCGACTTCAGGGTGGTCAAATTAGCCCGCGCTGTTATACATCGGCAAGTGTTTATTCCTTACGTATTGCAAATGATACGGGAAAAACAGGGCCTTGTCGTCTATAATGTGGCTAAATATTATTCATGTTGTTCATTGTCTAATTACATCCACTAAAATACATTAACACTAATGATTCAAACATGATACAGTTATGAGTTCACGTACTGGGAATTGACCTTACGTTTGCCGATGGACTACTCGGATAACAAACCTAACAACACAGTAATGTGTAATAAATGAAATCTCTCTCTCTGTGTCTCTCTCTGTCTCTCTCTCTCTCAGCGTTACAGCAGGAAGTGGTAGATTCGCAGGCTCTGACTGAATCCACTTTCTTCCTCCCGCCCTGTAACACTAACGCAGCCAGCCGTGAGGACGTTTACCCCTTCGATGGCCGTATCCTTCTCAAGCGAAACACAGAACGAGACAAAACTTTTAGTATTAGTACCCAATGGCGGTACTTTTTTTTAGTGTTGTTGAGTTTGGGATGCGAACCAAATTCAGCTATAGCAGTCGGTTTTCCCGATAACGACGCGTTCCCTGTACGTTCCTAAATGTCAGATCAGTGCTGTCCCCAGCCGAGTTTGACTCGCTCAAGCAGCTCGGTGAGAAAATAGCAGGACTCACGTCTGAAGACGAGATGACCAAAGATGGCATCCTGTAAGTCAAGATTCTCTTATCGAACAGCAATTACTGCTTCTGATCGCATCAAATAGCAATAATAATAATCACGGTAGTGTTTATATGTAGGGTCTGTTTCAAATTCAGAGGCAAACTGACGACTCGATCGTGCGTATCAGAATGCCTGTTATGTTTAATTTAGTTCAACTGTAGGGTTTTTTTTTTTTTGGTTGCTTTTGCAGCCCCGTGACTGTAAAGGAGATTTTGAGATGGCTCCCTAAAGAGGGTGAAGATCGAGACAGGCAAGCACGCTGCGCCTGGTACCTGTCGTTCCTCATCAAAACTGCACGAACGAAAAGACTGGACCGCAAGCGTGAGTACTGGCTGTAAATCTCATGCATATCCAACAGTATCGGTCTAAAAGAAACGGTTCAGTATCGCACCGTGGCGGTCTTGGTGAAGACGTTGGACTACTGATCAGACGGTCACGAGTTCAAATCCCAGCACCACCGTTCTGCCACTGCTTTCTGAGCAAACACACATGCACATGATGAAGGATGAGCTAGGCAAAGAGGTTCTGTTTAACATGTTTCTACGTTTCTGTTTCCGGAAGTCGGCGAGAACGAATGTCCGAACGTCATCTTCAGGAAAATGCAGAAGAACTTCGCTGCGGAGAGTTTCGATAAAGGAAGGTTTGTGCGAGTTTTCCATACGGATGCGAAAGATTTCGAATAAGTAAGCTATAGCATGGTGAATCCTGTTTCAGAAAGGTGGCCAGCCCTCTGCAGCCCGTCGATCCCAGCCGAGTCTGTCGATCCCAAGTTAT
Organism: Synodontis membranacea; assembly: GCA_025674565.1. NCBI lineage: Eukaryota > Metazoa > Chordata > Actinopteri > Siluriformes > Mochokidae > Synodontis > Synodontis membranacea. Next base: position 9,097,416 of record JAOVYU010000039.1, on the reverse strand, counting down.
TCCCAAGTGTAGCCACGCCCTCCTCTGCTGTAATAGGACAATGTGTTTAAAAAGTAATTTGTGTTCAAAGTAGACATTGTAGTTGGAAAGACCGTTTTAGATGAGAAAAGTGGGATGGAAAATACAAAAAGTGTCACTGAAATACACACAGGTGGGCGGGGCTAAAAAAAAATTGTTCCGCAGCCAGCCAGCAGGAGTCGCCATAACTACGTTGGCTTCAATTTTTAGAGACGATGCGGTGTCCGTGTTTGCAGCATTCAACGATAAACATTTAGAATTTATACATTTACAGTTTATTTAAGTTAAAGCCTAGGGTTCCATGTAAGATCCTACGATGGGCGTTCCCTACAAGACAGGGTTCCTGTAGAAGAACCTCTTTAGTAAACTGAGAACCCTTTATTATCCAACAAAAAAAAAAAAAAACCTTGAATGAGCTGGCTAGAAAATGGTTTCTGGTGATTATTTGTATGAGACAGTTTTTCTTTCGCTTTCTCAATCGCAGACTGAAGAGTAAAGTGACCTCTTCGACAGTCGTTAAGATCGCATCCCACTGTCTGGCTTTGCTGCTTCATGTCGGAGACCAGAAAGTGGACCTCACACTCTTGCACAGAGACTTGTCTATCAGCGAAACTAAGTAAGTCTCACAAACACACACACAAGCGCATGCACACAGCTAACCAAATATTTCTCGTTTCTATTGGCTTGCGATGTACAACGGTCATGGATTCAATAGTCATGCAATTTATTGGCAGACAAATCGCAGGTGTATGTTAATGCACTCGGTGTAATACAGTTGCGGTCAGAAGTTTACATACGTGGACGTGAACGTCATGGCAATATTGACTTCTTTGAATTTTTCTTTTCCTGTATTAGAATGATCGCATAACACATCTTTTTTTTGTTTTTAGGATGCTGGAAGTGGCGAAGGCCATGGGGCTCACGCTTTCCCGCCAGCCTGTTCAGAGTTTGGAGGAGTCGGGGCTACAGGATGAGCACAGGATGGCCTCACTCCAGCTCCCACTTGTACGTTACGGAAGGCGCGTGGACAACCGGAAACGCAAGAAAATGAAATGATATTCCGAAAATGACTTCCAATAAATGTCTGGTGAATACAAGCGAGGGTTTTTTTTGTTTGTTTTTTGGCTCATGAGTGTGAACGTGTCCGTGTTGTAAATAAACACGTCATTGTCTTGTAACGAGCAGATTTCTTGTGCACGCCACACGAAGGACAGAAGGACAGTCGATCCAGCCTATACGCACGTGGCTCATCCGAACCAGATGTCAGTATGGAGCTCGTTTCGTTTTGAGACTATTAGATCTGCTGATAGGAAAAAAACGACTTGACCAGATTGAAATATTCACGCCCTGCTGATCAGCTCGAGCTCACAGACGTGCGAGCAGTATTGGAAAGAGAAATCAGGTTTGGACTTCAGATCATTCCGGCTGCATTTCTTCGTCCGCTCACTTCCAGTTCTGGACCAGCGTAACTGTAGACGTCGATGAATGAATTGCTTTGTAAAATGACAAACCTGAAAAAAAAAAAAAAAAGTCAGGACACTGTGTACAAAAAAAAAAAATCACGTAAACCCATATTTAATCAGATTTAGAAAAAAAAAAAATAAACTGTGTCGAGACTGAGAAATGTTCTCATTTTATGAAAAACACATGAACGTTTTGAATTTGATCCCAGCGACGTGTCTCAAAAAAGTTGGGAAAAGGTTCTCAGCACTGATCACTACGTCGGCGAAGCGTGGTGGTGGAAGCATCGTGCTGAGAGTTATCCTTGGCAGCTTGGCTGCTTCTCTGAGTAATTCCTCGATCATGAATCAGTAACAAAGCATCTCGTACAAGTCAAGTCATGTTTCTCACCTCCGCTCTGGCTTATGCAGTTATTCTCCACTAAAAAAGTTCCTATCTTCCTGGTATATGTTGCTCCAAAAACCTGTCTGATGCCAGATGTGCATGCTACCCATGCCATGTGCACTAATGCACCCCCCCCCCCTGCCCCAACTTTCACAGATGTTTTTTTTTTGTACAGGAAATGCGATTGTACATACTGTATGGTTACCTTTTAAAATTCCGCCAACAGTTTTGTCTTCCTGGATGGTCAAACAAGTAATGAGCCCTTAACATTGGAACCTGGAAAATGCTTGATATACGATTCAAGCCCAAGAATAGAAATCAATATCACTAATACATATAACATAAGTACAGCGATGGCATTAAAAATGAGCAAGTAATGCCGACGATCACAATCGCCCACGCAGAATCGCGGGAGTGAAATATCGGCAGGAATCTGTCGACGCGATATCAGAGTTCTTTATCAGCGAGTGTTATTTTGTTAGAATTTGCTGTTCATTTTAGTTGCGTGTAATTCCCTTGAAAATTTTATTTGAATAACGTCGGGATTGTTGATTTTTGCCAAGACATGCATCACATATACTCACCGACCGCTTTATCAGAACCACCTAATAAACCATTTGACCGTCGCAAGTTCGTTGGCTGCTTTGAGTGTTTTAGAATCTCCTGGATCGCTGCGGTCTCTAGATTTTTGACAATGTAAACTAGACGTAAATTACATGTAAATTAGACGTTTATTAACGTGGGTAAACCGGAGGCAGATCATATACATACTGTACATCACGTAAATTAGCGTCGTGAAATCGGATGCAGGTTCGTCTATGGCATCGAGTGGGCTTGAACTTGAACTTGAACTAACTACTCGTTTCTACTCGACTTTGATGAATAAGGGTCATTATGGGTTTTTTTTTTTTTTTTTTTTTTGGGGATGTCTTCTGCAAACGCTGGGGTTGAACTACAAATTTCCAAGCTGTTAGTTTCTCATCATTTAAAAAAAGAGGTTTGAAAAATAATCATGAAAATTTCCTAGATGAAACTGGCTTCTTGAACGTGAAGTCTCGTAAACTTTACATAAACGCTCGTACTGCGTATTCTATAGGATCCTTTTTGTTCCCCTCCGGAATGCCCCCCCCAAGAGATCCTCAACGTGGAACATTTCGATGATCCTTTGCGCCCCATCTCATGTCGCACACGGACAAAAACGAGTCACGTTTGAAATAATGAGCATGTTTATCATCCAAACTGTACAACATGTATAAAAAAATAAAGGCATACAGTAAAAATAGGCACGTTTTAGACGTCACATATTGCACTAGTTAAGATAAAAGGCATAAAAATCCCCAAGAGAACTCTTTTTTTTTTTTTTTTACAATGGTGGGGGATTAATGTAGCAGAGAAAAATCTTGACATGTCCCAAGAGCTGATTCGAGTTGGTTACATTTCAAAAGTAATAATAATAAAAAAAAGTTATGTAGATTGTCACTACTAGGGTTTGCTTACATTTATACATTTGGCAAATTCAGAGGGATTTACAATTGAGACGGGATATGAACCGAGTAGACGGCTTTAACCACCCAGTCATACCCGCCCTTCTACTTATTTACTGAGCGGTTGCCAGGTTGCAGGGGGGTAAGGGGAATCTCTAAAATGTGCACGGCATAAATCTCAAAGGGCAATGCTGGGGCTGAATAACATGATCACCTCATGCTGTGTTGTAGCCTGTTATGCCAGTGTTCCGTCTGCCGCTCAGGCGGGAGAGCCGCCGCAGGGATTTCCCACAGTGCACCTCGCCTGTTTACAAACTATTCTGGGCCCGATCTGCCACTCGGGGGGCAGGTAGCGGAAGAAACCGCATGCTGGGGATCAGTCCGTAACTTTCGCTCACTCTGATCGGGAACCTAAGCGTCGGTTCGAAGGTTAGTACTGGAACGTATAACTTCATGACTTCATGTAGTGACTGTCTAGCAACTACATGCATGTATCCATGACGACAAGAAATCACAAACATATCCTACATTAGGATTCTCTTTTTTTTTTCTTTTTTTCAAAGCCCGATCTGCACTTAACGTCTGCTCAGTCAGCAAGGTTGCACATCCAGTGGGGTTTCCCAGACCACCTCACATACATCCATGACATCGTCACAAGTCTGGGGTTACTAAGATGAAAGCTCCTCGAGTTCGTTTATTTAGGACAGTGTCAGTAAGTGCTTTAATCCAACGTATTTCCTCGGGCGCAAAAAAAAAAAAAAAAAAAGGTGACCTCAGTCCCTCACAGAATGCAACAGAAGATGCTGCCGTTGTTATGGCAGCCGCTCTCTACGGTGGCAGTGATTCTGCTCGTCATGCTGATGGCGAGATGGGTGGGGCGAGACGAAGGGGCGGAGCTTGGCGGATTGCTCCCAAGAGGACGTGGTGGTGGGTTTTCCAGAGCCCAGCTCGTGTTTGATCTGAGAAATAACAGAACGGACAGTTAAGGGAAAACGTTTTTCCAACCAAAGAAAAAAAAACACACACACTCTCGTGTCTCGTTTACCTGTACGTGAGCAGAGTGTTGCTCAGCACGACGCACTCTTGGTTGAGCGGGTCGGTGTATATATGCGGTTTATCGTTGTCTGGGTAGCCCTGGAACACCACATTTTCCTGGATCACACCTCGAACCCTCTCTCTTACAGAGATAGCGCAACCACGCAAAGACTGCACGCGATTCCTCAGAACCTGCAAACACGGCACATGCAACGAATCAACTGTATAAGAAAGATTTTATTCTATCGAACACCAGTTACTCAAATTCTCTTTCCATGGCATACACTAACCCTAATACATATATCGTGATGCCGTTTTTTTTGCCAGAGAAACGGAGAGCAGATCTTACTTTTACGTCCGTGCTTTCTATCAGCCGTATCCCGATTGCCCCGTTCCCGGCCACGTCGTTTTCCATGATCTGCCCGTCGCCGCGGAAGCACACGCCGTGGTAACTGTTACCGTAAATGCCGTTGCCTCGGAGCTCTACTCGGCATTCGCGGTCTACTGTGATGCCGGCTCTGCCGTTGCCGTGGACGCAGTTGCTGACGAGTCGAGTCAGCTGCGCGCTTTGAACAATGGCGACGCCTGCTGCCCGGTTGCCGGCCACCATGTTGCCCACCACGTTTAGCGCCTCGCTGCTTTTCACATACACGCCCACTGCTGTGTTAAACAGAAAATCAGAAACCATCATTTCGGTTTGCTAACAGTAAGATCCAATTAATTAAGAACGGGGGAGGATATTAGTTAGGAAAAAAAAAAAAGCAAAGAAACGAACAAGGGGCCAGATGGAAGAAGCTGTAGCCTGAACACTCCACAAAGCTGGGCTTTATGGAAGACTGGAGAGCCGTATTGAATTGAAAAAGGCATGTTGGGAAAAGGTTCTCAGCACTGATCGCTACGTCGGTGAAGCGTGGTGGTGGAAGCATCGCGCTGAGAGTTATCCTCGGCAGCTTGCCTGCTTCTCTGAGCAATTCCTCGATCACGAATCAGTAACAAAGCAACCCCGTACAAGTCAAGTCGTGTTTCTCACCTCCGTTCTGGCTTATGCAGTTATTCTCCACTAAAGCCACGGTGATCGGACGGCGGGTTGAGAATCGCTCGTCCTCACTGTCCATGTCGCTCTCCCATGCTAGCAGCTCGCCTTCCTCGTGAAAGTTCTCCTGGCCTCCTCTCTCCCTCTCTCCTCCTCCTCCTCCTCGCTCACTGCCTGCTGAAAATGCTGGGTCCTTCCGGCAAAACACAGCCAGCCCGTACATGCGGTTATGGGTCACGTAGTTTCCGATCAGCTGCGGAAGGCTCGACAGCATCACCCACACACCGCAGCCCCTGTTGCCTACCGGGACGAAAGGGGACAGAATTGAAAAATCGAAGATCTTTTTCGAGCCATGTCATGTTACGGCTATTTGAAAAAATTCATGAACGTACAAATAATTAAAATTCTATTTGCGATGATGCATTTTTAATGCTACCAAATATATATACACCTAGGAATATACCATCTATCTATAGGTTCACTCTCTTAAATAAATAAATAAATAAAGAGACTGTCCAAATATACTGTAACATCACCGCAAAGTGATGCAGCCTGGGCATGTGTCATCATTCACTAGTCACCCGGATGTGTTCCAGATGTTTTGACGTGTCAGACGTCTTTCCTTGCTATCAGCAAAGCCCAAGACACACCATCAGATGGAGAGGAAAAAGAAAAAGGCATCTCAGGGAGACGGGACGTTCTCACCATAGATGTGGTTGCCCTCGATGAGACCCCGTCCTCTTTCCCCGACCACCACTCCGTCAGAGTAGCCATGACAGATGAAGTTATTGCGCAGGATCGGATCTCCTCCTCGACGGATGTCCGCGCCGCCCCACTGATTCTGCCTGATCACGTTCTCTGTTTGCAAAGAAATGGAAAGGTCGGACTACGTTTCTCTCAAAAGGTGTCGGCTTCATCTGTCTATCATGACCCCGCGGCAGACTGTCTAGCTAGGTAGTGATTAGCGTTCAGCTTATGCTCGGTTCAAGGCGCCCGGCCGAAGTCAGAGAAAACACCAGCTCAAACACCAGGGTAACTTCACGTGCTTCGAGGATTAACCTGCGTAATGCATTTAATCGGACGTAATGAGGGATCATACAAACCAGTGATCAGTCCTCTTCCGTTCTCGTTAACGGCAATCCCAGCAGCAAGACCCTGGAAGATGTGATTCCCGCTGACAGGAAGAGGAAAAAAAGACGGTGGAAATGAGCATTTGGTTGCGTATTCGTGCTTGCATTTAGATTTTATCCAGAGCAATACACAAGTGAAGCGGAATCTATTCCGGGGCAGTTCGAGACTGTTGCTAATTGTTTTCTTTTTTGCCGCAGTCGGGTCCTGATCAGGCGAATACCGACGTGCCGGTTTGAGCGTTTCGGAAACTGTCGATTTTTTTTTTTTTACGGGATTTTCACACTCTACAGTCTCTAGAGTTTACGCGGGATGGCGCAGAAAACGAACAGCACCGAGCGAGCGACAGTTCCGTGGGTGGAAAGGTCTTGTTGATAAGAGAGGTTAGAGGGAATCGGTCTGACCGGATTGCGCTTTTCTGCTCACCACGGCTGTAAAGAGTGATTACTTGAGTTACCGTATCCTCCCCGGCTGATTAGAGAACCGCGCGGATGCCCTAAATAAAGTGGACAGTGAGTGTAATGTAATATGCAGTTTTGTGGCGCGTCCACGAATCAAGTTGCTACGTACAGTAGGGTTAGTCACGTGACTGAGAAATCACAAAGCCCTCAAGCCTGTCCAGATGAAAAATAAATAAATAAATAAACACCCTCAAGGAACAGGTTTACCGCTGACCTCGTCCAAAACACTGACACTGGATATTACATAAGCTTTATCATCAACACCTTCTGACCAATCAGATTCGAGCATTCATCAGCGCTGTAACGTTTACAGGATGTCCGTGTACGGTAGTTTGCCAGATGTAGATGATGCAGAAGGATTTAATGTGCGTATAAGACACGGACGCGGATTCTTCGCTACCTGACCACAGGATTGCCGTTGAAAAGAATGTAGACTCCGGCCTCTTTGTTGCCGTAGATCTGGTTGCTGCGGACGGAACCTTTCCCGTTGCCCAGGACGACGATCCCGGAGCGTAGGCCGCTGTGGATCCTGTTACACTGCAGCCGTGATAAAGACCGGGGAAAGAGAGAGACACAAAGCGTGACGAGATTAGGAGAAGAAAAAGGCTTAAAGGCTGTCAGACTTTCAAAGCTGTGTTCTTCCGGCTGCAATGAGGAGAGGATATGCTTTGGGACAACATAGTGTACAAAATACATATATATACATATGATCGATTTTTTTCACCGTGTTATAATTTTCTAATTGAATTAAATGAGCAGATTTGCCGGATCAAAGATCACATCCGAAATGAAAATACTTCTGTGTTATTATCGTTATTATTATAATTGTATATCATTTCTGTTCGAAAAAAAAAAAAGCGGGAAGTTAACAGTTACCAGGATGATGGGATTGGCTCCTTTGCGTATGTCTAGTCCTGCTTCGCCGTTCGAGTGGATGTCGTTTTCAGCGATGAGGCCTTGAGCGGAGAGCCGCAGGAAAACACCAGATGCTCGGCACCCACTCACTTCATTGCGCAACATCACCATCTAACACAGGAAGAAAGAGCCCCCGTAAAAACACGCTTCGACTTCCCAGGGCGCATTCAGCGCAAGAGCTGGTTCGAATGATTGGACACATGTAGGGGAGGATCAGCCAGACTTTACTGTAATCTCAGGATCAGAGATCAGACCCTGCACGCATTCACTGCAAACATTCCACATTAGTACTTTCACTACACGTTGGTTAGACAGCGTGGGACTGACAAGGATGCAAACTTACCAAGACAATGTGAATAATAAAAGGAACACAATTTCTATTCATCAATTTCCTTAAATTATTATTATTATATATTTTTTTTACAATATGGAAATTCAGCTCGCGTACAGTAAAGCAGAAAGAATCCTGACAATTCCGTAGAGGAAGAACACTGGCCATAATTGCTGAACGTATCCGTACAACCACATCCCTGTACCCTAGATTAAAGCCGAGTTACTTTATGTGGAAACATCACCTCCTATCATCAGACGTGACTGCTTACATTGTGAACGTGAAATTGGATATATTTTCGTTTCGTTTTCATTTTGGTATCTCTGTAGGCTAAGATGATGTGCATAGGGTATGAGACTTTCTGACCTTAGGAGGTGTATTCTAGGTCATCCTGACGATCGACGTACCCCTTTCCTGCTTACCTTGGCGTACTGGATACAGCGCACTGCATAGTTGAGTCCCCGGAACACGTTGGCTTCCAGTCTCGCCTGGGCATGGTTGCACAGATGAACGCCGCCTTTGCCGTCGCGCAGCAGGCAGTGGCGCAGTAAGCACCCCTGCACTGAACTGGCCAGCTCCTGTGCCTCCGCATCCCTCTGTAGCTCTGCGCTTAAGCTCAGCAGCACAGGGAACATGGAAAAATCTGGCTTTCGCGGCTCCAAGAGGTGCGCAAGACCGTGCTGCTCGTAGGAGAGCGTGTAACCCATGTTATTCCCGTTCTCCATTTTGTCCTCGTCGCCGGAATCGCTCGATGTGTTCATGCTGTCTTCGTCGATCGTCGTGCCATCTGGGCCTGACAGCAGACCTCCATTGACGGGTTTCTGTTTGGTCCAGCCAGTTTCCCACTCCATGTCCTGCTTAGTCCAGTCCTCTAGGGCAGAGTCTCTGGGACTGACTCCTCCCGAGCCGTCTTTTGCATCCGTGGTCATGGTCGAGGCGGTTAGCATTTTGGCCAAAGCGGCCAGGTGTTTGCAAGCCCAGTTGCGCTCAGAAACCGGCGGGCCTTCCACGGTCACCGACGCCGAGTCGCCGCCAGAAAACTCACAGCTGTCCATTAAGCTGATGGCCACACCCAGAAAGTGGGCGGAACTGCCCTGAGCGAATGAACAGAAGCGAGCCTGGCAGGTGCCCGGTCCTCTGACATGCAACTGACAGCCCTCGAAATTGCAGTTGTCCAACTGGACATGACCTGAAGATGTCTAGTGGATACAAGAGAGAAAAATGGTTTGGAATTCTGGAACCTTTTTCCGGTTGAGTTTCAAATTTTCATTTTGGAATATCATACTGGAAACTTTTGTGTGTGTGTGTGTGCGCGTGTGTGTGTTTGCTTACCTTATATACCACTGGTGAAAACCAGGCTGGCATCAAAACCAAATTACACAGCCTGGCAGTCGGGCACTGCTGATCGAAGCTCACCAGCAAAGCCACGTCGCCCAGCTTCCCCATGCCCACGATCTCGACGGGCACTTTCAGAGTCACCTCTGCCTGCTCCTCGTAGATGCCCGGGTGAAGCAGCAGCCTGTCATATGGCCCAGCAGTCGCCAGCGCCCCTCTCAGTGTCTCATAGCCATGCCCGGGCACTGAGCCCACGTGCCACACTTTCCTGTCCTTCCTGCGCCGGAACAGGTGCAGGCAGGTAGACGAGTGGAGCTCAGCTCCGTTCTGCGTCCACGTGCGGCTGGCCAGGGCTTGCTGGCGCAGCGCCTCGCGCCAGGACGGCGGTGCCAGGTGAGGCCGGCGTGGCCAATTTGGATGCCGCCACTCCGGGAGGCCCAGACACAGCTGGCGCCAGCGCGTGCTATCCAGGCTCAGTACAAGTTCCCGCCACGCGTGGCATACCAGGCAACAACGGCCCAAGTCAGCCAGGGGCAGATAGGCCAGGATAAGGCGCCACAGCTCTGCGGGCAGGCTGGACGCCTCCATCGCTGGCACAGGGGTTAGTCCATGTGCGGGGGCATCACCTGGAAAGGAAGAAGGATAAGATGTGTACACACGTATATGGGTTTTTTTTACACAACACCAGTACAAGATCAAAGTAAACGTTTACAGTTAACTAGGGTTTAGATTCATTTGATGTTTCTCAGCTGTGAACTCCAGACTCATGTATCTTACAGCACAGTTGTTGTGCACAGAATGACCCTGTACTGAAAAGATCCTAAATGCACATCCAGGCGTCATCTAAAGGTGCATGCACATCGGTTCGTGATTTAAAAAAAACAAAAACAAACAAAGCGGCTGTCTTTCATCTCAATACAGCGTTCATGCAACAAACACAGATGGGCCAGAGAAGCAGCAGGAAGCTTCTGGTGCAACTTTTCAGCTTCATGCTACAAACCGAGGGGGAGAGACATCAACATGGTGCGACGTAGACATCTTTCTAAGCGCATGAGCTGGACAGCAGTAGCGTTAATCCTACCTTCGGCTGCGATCGCGGCTTCATTTCATTTTTTAAAGTCGAACGCCGATCCGCTCACATCGCACGAGCCCCGCAGGCGCCTTGTTATTTATTTTTATTTTTTTTCCCCCTCGCGCTCGCTCCCGTTTTTCTAAAGGCGTGGAAAGAGAAAAGGGGCGGGGCTTGCTCTCGGTCTTACAAAGGGGCGGAGTCAAGAGCCAGCGGATTGCGTCCTCAGCGAGCAGCGTGCGGTTCCACTATTCTCTCCAGAATTATACCATTTACTTACTATCTTGCTTTCTTAATTGATATACAGACATTTTTCAAATACAAATAATTTTTATTTTGGAAAAGA
>JAOVYU010000039.1:9054126-9066602 GCA_025674565.1 Synodontis membranacea | reverse complement strand
ATAGACCCGTTCATTCTCAAAAATCAACAGTGCGCCTTATAATCCGGTGCGCCTTATAGTCCGGAAAATACGGTAGTTAAAATTATTATGTAAATATAAAAGCAAAAAATAATGCAGTGAAGTTGACTGTGCAATGGGCTTATCAAAGCCTGGAAGGGAAAAGAAAAAAAAAAACCTTGTATGGTCCGTATCATGTTCTTGTGTTTAGATTGCTGCTGTTGGAAAAGGACCATCAGAACTCACAAGCACTGACTGAGATTCTGACAGAAACCTGCACTTCACTTGCATCACCACTGGGTAACACAGCGCTTAAATGATGAAACGGTTATTAACAAGCTGGACGAGAGATTTCAAGATGTTTTTTCTCTTCTTTTTTTTCTCCAGAAAACAGAAGTTACTCCTCCATAAGGACAGAGGCTTTGTCGATTTTGGAGCTGCTCCTGAAAAGGATCGAAGGTACACTTCCTGCTTTTTTTTATTTTTGGTTGAACAGACATAGACACACACCCACATCAATAATAAGAGAGCTAAAAGTGATGAGTAAATCAGGGTGGACAAAAAAAATATATCAAGTTGCCCAGCTAATGGATTTTGATAATATGCCTAAACTCATGCTTTGCTTGCTTTATAAAAAGAAAAAAAAATGCATTAGCTTCTTAATCATTCAAATTAATTTGTCCTGGAGAACTGATTTTTGGTGTTTCTTTGATACGTCTGTGTTCAGAGAGCGACCAATGGGATTGCCTGTGTGAAAAGAGCCGGCAGCAGCTCCAGCGTTCTCTTGCCACGATGGAAACGGACAGCCGTCCTGAACTGAAAGACAAGGCCCAAACACTGAGAAGAAAAATCCAGGGTCTGCCTTAAACAAACCTCCTCATATAAGGAAGAATATTCTTACACGCTCCTTTACAGTCATAAAACCAACACATCATGAAAATCACGTCTTTTAGCACAGTGGACAATCGTACTCAACGTAAACATATGTTGAGAGAGAGAGAGAGAAAAAAAAAACAACCCAAACCATTAAAACAGCATCCACTCCAGGTTTAGTGAGCCTGTACTTAAACACGTCACTTCTCGATACAGACCTGTGCCAATCATATTCCATACTCATTTTACTCATTTGAATGCAGTCCTAGATGATCCAGTTGTGTATTATCAAGTTTTCTTTGTTTAAAGCAATTACGCAAGTATAAGAAAAAAGAAAAAAAAAAAAAAAGGCTGAAATGTTGGGTGTCAGACTAATGAAGTTTCCACTTTAATATTTATCTGCACTGAACTCATCCCTCAGTGGGTTGTGTGACTACTGCTTTCTTTTACTCATTACACTTTAGTAAAGAAAACCATCTCCTCGCAATCCTAGTGTGATCTTCTAGCATAATACAGTGAAAGAAACTATGCCATAAAAGATGAAATGTGAATTTAAAGCCCACGAGTGTGTGTGTGTGTTTTTAAAGTAGATCTTGTAAACTTTGCCTTCCGGTGTTTGCATGTTAACAGTTCTGGGGGGGGGGAAGAAAAAAAAAAAAAGTCAAAGAAACTCCTTTTTCCAGAGAGGCACGTTCAAATGGATCCAACATCATCCCCACCTTTAATTCTGGGAATGTTCCATGTAGATATAGAGGAGAAAATGCAGACTCTCTTGCCAGTTATTGTTTTTATTAGCAAGTATCTACAGCAATTTGTGCATCAAGGATATTTTTTTTTACACCCCTGGGGCCCATTCTTCATATTGTTATTGACTTGAGATTCGAATTCTTTTTTTTATTTTTACATGATCTTGGAAGAGCCGTCGTCAGACTTGTTACTAAGGGAACAAATCTGTAAGCCGAAGCAAACTAAACAGATTCTTCCAATTTCATTAGCGTAAATAGGTAAGGAATAGCAAAATAGAGTGAGCATTATGAGTCCAACGTTAACTAAACTGCAAAACTACGTTGTGTAAGAACAGTAACATTTTTGCTGGCCTCTCCAACGTCACAAGGTTGAAGATTCTTATGAAAAGTTCAGAATGATCAGTATGAATAAAACCTTGTCATTTTATATGGGATTTGTTAAGTGATCCATGAAGAATGTTGGCCCTGTTTCAACTTAATCATACGATAAAAACACAAGTGGTTAAGTCTGAACTAAAATGTTTCAAATCACTACATAATCTCTAAAGAAATCATTTTTTTCAACAGTACACGTTTATTGAAAATACAAAATAAACAAGACGTAAGGAATGAAATGCATCGTATAGAAGTTGAGAGTGTGGAGTAGGAAATAGTATAGAACAAATATTTCGGAAGAAGGCAATGCAGGATAGAAAATATAAACATACTTTACAAAATGCAAAAAAAACCCACAATCCAATACAAGACATTTGTTCCCAGTATTAGCAAAGTACTCCATAACTGGTACATGATGTTACCTACAATGCTTTTACTGGCCAAAACTAATTTTCCATCATGTCAAAAGCACAACTCTTAAAATGTTGAAGTCACAAGAGACAAAGAGAAAATATACTAATTATTTATAAAAACCTGTGTACGTAAGCATCTGGAATAAAGAAGCTAAATTTATCGAGATTATCGGCAAGTCGCGTGACCGTGTGTTTAGCTGGCGAGTATCTCGCGCTGACGTTTATCTTTAGTCTTGACTTTGTCGTGCGCGCGCTGCGCCAGAACTTTTCCTTCGTGTGTCTGAGCCGTGCGTGTCACTGTAGAAATACCGTCCACAAACTTGGTCTTAAAGAGAACGTTGGCGTTGGTGAACATGCCGTCTTTCAGCGACACGACTACAAACTGCAAAAGGGGAAGGAAAAAAAAAAAAAAAAAAAGAACTTCAGACAATATTCTCAAACAAACTGATTCAAATGAACATGATACAAAATATTAATACTATAAGTGCACTTTTCTTTTTAGTACAAGTTATTCAGAAACTTGTGTGTGTACGTGGGTTTTAACGTATAACCTGAGAGTGCGTGAAGTGAGTGCGCAGCATCTGCCCGATGTTCTGCGTGTGCGAGAGGTCGAGAGCGGCGTCCACTTCGTCGAGGATGTAGATGGGAGCAGGTTTAAACAGCAGCATGGCCAAAATCAGAGAAAGTGCCACCAGAGACCTGAAACACACAAACAACGGGTTAACACGACAACACAGACATTTTAAATTCACTGCTGTCAGTTCTGGATTTAGCTCTCAGTCCGGATCGCCTCACCTTTGGCCTCCGCTCAGTTCAGTCAAGTTATCTTTCCATGTGTTTCCAAGAGCGACCTTAAACTCTAGGCCATCGAGGACACCGCAGCCCTCGGGTGGAGCCAAACGAGCATCTGCCCCAGGCAACAGGGTGGAGAATATGGATCCGAAATCTTTATTCACCTAAACACAAAACTTACAGATTTACACTTACAGGTCCGTCTCCACGCCAACATGGCTAAATATCAAAAATCGTTAAAAGCCGACCTTCTGCCATGCCACGTTCAGAGCCTCGTTCTTTTTCTGGTCCAACTCTTTGATTGTCTCCAGGATCTTCGCTTTGTCGTTCTCGACAATCCTCTTCTTCTTTTTCAGATCGTTGTACTAATGAAAACAGACAAAATATTAATTAAAAAACAAACCGTAATCCGATCGAATACCGAGAAGTGAAAGCTCGTACCCGTTCCTCAGCCTCGCTGAGCATGTTCATGGCTCTGCGGTTGATGTTTCTCTCCAGCTTGTCTTTGGTCTCTTCGAGTCTCTTTAGTCTCTGGCCAGCTTCTTTAGGGCTGTTCTCCTTGAAGTCGTATGCGGAGTTGGGCTGGCCGAAGAGATGCCGCTCGGACGAGATCCAGTCGTGCTCAGCCAGCATGCGGGTCACCTGCGTAATGCCAGATAAACAATTCATCATTTACACATTAGCATAAATATTTATTAATCTGTTCCATGTGCCTTTCTGCATCTTCGGCTGAGTTATGAACATGGCTAAGGGTTAGAGAAAGTGATGAGCTAATGAGAGGAAAAGAAAATGCTTTTTGAAAACTTTTAATTAATGTTAGTTTCATTGTCACTGACTGCTTGTGAGTAAAAAGCCGATGGACTGAAGCGGCAGTGATCGGCTCGGGTATGTTACTGGAACAAAAACAGCATCAGAGCAGCTAATAATATTAGCGCACACTCATTACCTGTACACAAAATAGCTGCCACTTACTGTCCATCGCTCACATTTATTGAGTGGATAACATGTCCTGCTGCATTACTTGGAATAATCTATTTTAATGTAGTCAGGCAATGAATCATGAGAGCTTAGGGTGAGAGAGAGAAAGAGAGCTAAACGCATGTGTGTGTGTGTGCGTGCGTGGTAGATAGTAATGAGAGGCAGCCTACCCCGGTCCCTGTCACACTCACCCTAGCAGCAGCATCTGCACTGTCCTTCTTGTGCTTGCTGATGTTGTGCTCCAGCTCTTTGATTTTCAACTGAGCATCGTTATTATGTTCTCTTAGGCGGTTGGCTTCCTCACTCTTCCCCTTGATCTCTCGCTCTTGGGCCAGGATCACCTCTTTCTGCTGGGTCAGCTGCTCCTGCGCTTGCCGCACAGCGTCCTACGGACACATTTTTTCCCCCTCATTCAGTATGCACTGCGTCACATTTCCTAATGAAATTCCCCGTCCACCCCTGGAATTATTTTCATTCTTAGCATCTAGTTGGTTCATTTCCTGACGTTATTGGAAAAAGAAACCACTTCATAGAGGTTAGGGTGTCCTATCACCCTGCTGTTGATTTATTCGTTTCCTATAATAGTATACACCTGTGTGTTTTATTCATTACATATTGGAAAATAATATATTAAAGATTTATCGCCAACAAGTGTTCGCCAGTTTCGGATCAGCCACTGCTATATAACGAGCCGATGAAGATGTTTACATATGCCTTACGCCATTAATGAAACCATTTCCAAGTTACCACTAATGCATTTAGTATACTCGTACCTTATTGGCTGCAACCTCAGTGGTCATTGCACTGATCTGTTCCTGTAAGGCTTTCATTGCCTCATCCACAGCCTGAATCTGCTGCTCATAGCCAGCCTGCTCCCGCTTCAGCTCCTCAAGCTCCAAAACCACAGCATCAGCCTCCTACACACACACACAATACTGTATATAACAAACTCATCTAAAAGTAAAAGTATGTGAAGCAAGCAAAGAAAAATGCAGACATAAAAAAAAACCCAAACAAACAAACAAAACACTAGTGCGGCCACACATTGCCGTTTAATCGTTGGATCCAGTTTAAAGACTGAATTGTAAATTCATTGTGATAATGCGGAAATTAATTTAAAAAATCTCAGGAAACACGGAAGAGAGGACATGGAAACTGAATGTATACGGATATTTAGCAGAAGTCAAGCAGGTTGTTTTCATCCCCCTGTAAGTCTCATGGTTGTAAGGCAAGAAAGAAATAAAACGCCGGTGAACGCAAGCCTGCTTTTCCATCAGGCAGCTGGCGCCTGGTTTGTTCACCTCTGGGAGTATTAAAAGTAGGTTGAGTGTTTTGTGCTTTTGGTAAGGAGCGGTCGACGAGAATATAAAGTGCACCTGAGGTGTCTGTCTGCGGTCTAAAAATATAGTTGGAAAGCGTGCAACGTGAGAATGCTGAAATTGGTGGTCAGGATTTTAGAGTGCAGAACCAAAACAAAAAAAAACAACTTTTAGCACTGATGCTTGCTTTTTTTTTTTTTTTTTTTTAAGGACTACGGTACCTGTTGTCTCTCCTTGAGTCTCTTGTTGAAGGCGTCTGCTTTGCTCTTCGCCTGGTTGAGTTTTTGCTGCGCTGCTTTCAGCTCTTTCTCCCTCTCTGCCTCTGCGTTCTTCATCTTGTTCTCCAAGACTTTGTACTTTTCCTCTGCCTTCTTCTGCACCTCCTTCGTCTTCTTCAGCGTCTCTTCGCTTTCCTCTGACGAAACAAAACGGGAAACGGAACAGACACTCAAGAAACTTCACTCGATAGAAAACTGAACTTTTTTTTTGGCACGGCATGATAAATCTCAAAATAAAAAGAAAAAGTGATGCTGATCACTACAACATGCAGGCTTCCACAAAATTTGCCAGATTTCCTGTGTGCGCGTTACCAATTGTCCTGCGGAGGTTCTCGAGCTCTTCCTGCTGTTTATGGAAAGAGCTTTGTTGGAGTTTGGTTTCTAGTATCTGAGCTTCTTCAGTTTTCAGGTCCAGCTGCTGCTTCAGATGACGATATCTACCGGAGAAAATTAAAACCAGATCATTCTCTTTAACAAAAGTCTCGTTCCTTCTCTGCGTTCTGGAGTAAAAAATTTTTTAATGCTCACTTTTCAGCAATTCCCTTAAGGCTGCCCATTTCCTTTTCCACGGTAGCGAGCTCTGCTTCTTTGGCCCTTAATTTGTCTTGTACGTCTTTCACCTCCGCCAGCTTAGAAAGCACAGAGGCTGTCTGAGCCCGAGCACCTATACACAGAGTACAAATTTAAAGCGTTCCTGTTTTATACTGTTGTCTAGAAGCAAAAGAGAAGAATGTTAAATTCAAAGCACAGCACTCGCCTCCGGTCAACGTTCCCTGTGGATCAAAAACGTCTCCGCCGAGCGTGACTGTCTTGGTGCTGACGCCTTTATCAAAAGCAACTTTCTTGGCGTTGTCCAGAGTATCACACACCAGTGTGGTTCCGAAAACGTACTCCATGGCCTTACGCAACTCGGACTCGTAACCCACCAGGGACAGAGCTGTGTGAACGTTATCCTCTCCCACCTGATGCATTAAACAAAATGCAAAGACTGCTGTCAAAACAACACGATTTACTATTTAACCCCGTGAAAATTTAAGACTTCATCTTAAGGTTTTATTACGATGTTTTTGGCGGTGCGCACTACTCCGCCATCCAGAGTCCGTGAGGCGATCTTGTTCAATGGGATGATGGTGTATCTGCGTTTCAGTTCACCCTTTTCCAGAAGTTTCTTTCCAGTAACCTGAAAATAACATGAACGTTTTTTTCCCCCCCTGGCATGGAACATGAAAGAGGCAACCAAAGACAACGTCTGATATGAAATAATAAATAAATAATCTTCAACTAGTCCATTTAGAGTTTACCTCAGTGTCCACCACTACATTATAGAGTCGACCACCGGCCACCACTTCCAGAGCCGTAGCGTTACACACGTCGGTCACTGTGAAGAGGTTTGCTACCAGACCCTTCACTTTACTGCGGTCCCAGGTCTTCTCGGGATCTCTGTAAAAATCACAGCATATGAATACTGAAAACCAGAGCGGCTCGGATCATCCCTTCATCGTCAGGTTAGGAGATCTCTGGGTGCTCATGAGGAAATCCACTAGATAGCAAGATTCATTTTTTGCTTTGCAATCTTTTTAATCTTATAATTTTTTAAATGCAAAACAGTAGATTCTTAACAAATCTGTACATCATAGAAATATCATTTTAAGATATTTTTGTAGTAACTCCCACCCCTAGACAGGATTACACACACACACACTTACGTGTATTCAAAGCGCAGGTTAGGGAACTGCCCCATGAACGACTCGTATTTTTCGCGTAGGTGGTTGACTTCGCGAGAGAGCTGCCTTTTCTGTTCGATCAAGCGCTCCTCTCGGCCATCTGAGACACAAACGAACAAGCTTTAGTATTCTGAAAGCGTCAGTTGTTCGTTGGTTCACTGAAGCATTTTATACAGTAGATGTTCTAACACAACAGCGTTTAATGACTCAAACCTTCGTAGTTGAGTTTCGCAAGTTCAGCCTGCAATTTGTCTCTGCACTTCTGCACAGCCTCGAAGGCGTCCTGGTCTTTTTTATATCCGCTGTCCATCTTCTTCACCTGAGCCTGCTTGCTTTTCAGCTCTTGTTGAGCATGCTTTAGCTTCATTTGAGCCTGAGCGAGACACAAAGGCAGTTACGGTGAAAATATCCGGCCGTATATACGATAGTTCCACCTACGGTTTGGTGAAAACGTTACCTGCGTGGCCTCCGTCTCCGCTTTGCTCATGTCGTTCTTGCAGGTCATCATCTGACCCGCCAGCGTGGCCGCCTCACCGTCCTCGTTGGCCGAGAGGCCAGCGGACACCGCCTTGAAGTGCTGTTGGGCCGCCTCCAGTTCCTCGGCGTCCTTCTGCCCCTCCTCCTGCACGGCCCTCAGTCGCTCTGTCGCCTTTGCGACCTCGCCTTCTTTTGCGGACAACACCTTCTTGTCCTTGTAAAAGAAACCAACGTAGGGTGTAAAACCTGTACAGCGGAGTCTCGGTGCTAAGCTAGCTATCTAGCTAATGCAGCTTATGCGTTTTGTTGCTATTAAATAAGACTGATCAGTCCAGCCTCGTACGATCCTGAGATAAAATGGAAGTCGATGCACTGGAAAAACACGTGGGTTGCTGGATGAAGAAAGCACGACAAAGCGAGTCCAAGTTCAAGGCCGCGTTAATTGCTTTCTATGACATTAAGGGTGTAATTAAGGCTGGGTTCCCGATGGCGTAACACTGAACCAATACTGTTACAAAAAGGTTCTCGAAACTTTGTGAGAAGGAGTCAGAAGAAAGAGGCCACAGTTGTGGGAAAATGGCTTCCTCCTTCATCAGGACAACATGATGACCACACTCCCTATCCCCCTGATCCACTTTTTTCCCCATTTTCCCTAAAATTAAGTTCAGAGTCTGTTCCAGATGTGAAGAAGAAAATGACGGAGCTTCTGAGACAACTAACAGAAGAAGACCTACTGCACTGCTTTAATCAGTGGAAGACCAGAACGCAGCGGTGTGGAGTTGCAGAAGGGGAAAGGAATTGAAATGCTTTAAAACTGAATAAAAGTATCAGTCTCATCATAAAAAAAACTCCAGAAAAGATGACATTTACCTCTTCCATGTTTTTGACAAGTTCTTTCCTCTTCTTAGTCTCATCTTTAAGGTTTTGCTTCTTCAGATCAAGAGCACTCTGACCTTTTGTGTCCACTCGCTGTGCCTCAGCCAGAGTCTCCTCCAGAGCCTTCAGAACACCTGCCACCTCCTACACACACACACACACAAATAATTAAGTGTTATTTATACCGCATTGCTGTTAAATCTACTTGGTACCAAGAAGGTGTTGATGAGTCTTCTAAATCAGCAGGTGTGACGTTCCTTTGACATTCACTGAAGGAGTCTTCAGGTGCATTACCTTGTCCCTGCTCTTCTCCAGCACTTTAATCTCGTCGCTGAGCTCTCGGATGCGGTCCGCGTTCTTCTGCATGCTGCTCTGGAGCTCGCTGATGGAGCTCTGCATCAGCTGCAGGTCCTCGGCCGACTTCAGCTTGGTCTCCTCGGCGCACACAAACTGCCAGGCCACGTAGAGCCGGCTCAGGTGCTCGATCTCCCGCATAAGCTTCTGGTACTCCAGGTAGGAAGCACGCTCCTGAGGGGTGAAAGAGACTCGTGAGGAATGCACGTGATGAGCTTAAGTCGCCGTTTATGGTGATGGATCACGTCACTAAGCCTGCTAAGAGAGTTCAGTTACCTCTTTCAGTTTCTCCATAGCAGGGGTGATCTCTTCATCCAGGATCTACAGAGGGCAGGAAAAACACACACGCAACTGAAGCACGACTCGTAACAACACGTGCGTCCTGAGAAACACACACAGCAGAATGGAAGAAAGAAAGAAAGAAAGAAAGACAGACGGACCGTTTGAATCTCTTTCAGTTTGGCATCTTTCTTCTCGATGGTTTTCTGAGCGCTGATCTTCTTGCACTCGTACATCCTGGTACCGGCAGCTTCTTCGATCATGGCCAAAATCTACACCAAGATGTCAATATGAGGAAAATAAATAAATAAATAACAATATTTCAATTATGCAGCATTTATTCGAGAAAGAAGAAACTTTTGCTGCATGACCTCACCTCAGGGGGTTTCATATTCAAGACTTTGGTGATTCTCCCCTAAAAAAAATTTTTTTTTTAAATAATTAAAAAAAAAAAAAAGAGAGAGAGAGAGAGAGAGAGAGAAGACACCAGTTATGACACGAAATACCCTAACCCTTTAATAATAAAGAGAATAACTGTAAACATTACCTGCATTATAAGGAAATGTGGATTGTTAACGTTCAAACCAACAGAGCAGAAGAGATCCTGGACACGCATATTGTTTGCGTTCACACCATTGATGAGATACTTATTCCTCCCTCCTATAACAACCTGGAAGCCAAAAAAAAAAAAAAAGCCCCCACAGGAAATCAATTCATTTAAAGACTAACCCTCTGGTCTCTATTCTGGTCATTTGTGTCCATTTCACTCACTTTTTTTTTTTTAACCACTTTAGCTGTGTTAATGCGTATGGAATGAAATTTCCCAAGGGTATGGATTTTTTTTTCCAGATTTTTTAAATTTTTAACTTCAATTCATTAAATATATCAGTAATATACTTCATAAATCCAATTGTAACACTCGACTCCATCATGGTCACTTTTGGGCCAATTGAAACCCATGAAAACTAATTTTTTTTTTTTTTATTTCCTTATTATTTACACTTTTAAATCATACAATTTAGGTTAAAATGCTTTCTAAATGTCTAAACTCAACACCTGAAAAATTTACTTTTTTAGTGGTTTCTACAAGGTTATGTCATTTATCCACTTTTGGCCAAATTTTATATAATATTCTTAGTTTCAAAACCGGGCGTACGTTGGCTTACTGCACTCCAATTGAGTAAATGAACGACACAATTTTGACACAGGTGTGATCTTAAGGATGTCAGATAATGGTTTGTGTTTGTGCATGAAAAAAAAATTGTGCCTGTGTGAAATTGCAGCACAAATATGTATTCCTAAGATAAATACACAAGAAAATCCAGTAGCGTTGAGAATACAGAAAATGGCCATTTTTGACGCTGTTTTCAAACAAGTACTTTGTGCAAACAAACTGGTATTTAAAGGATTAAAAAATAAAAAAGGAATGTATATTTTATACTTATTACAAGAACTGATGTCAGTTAAAAACTTTATGTAGTAAAAATAGCAAAATAAATTACAGACAGGCCATTTTTGGCCACGACCAAGGCGAGTGGATAGTGATTTTTGAACAAATCCAGAGGGTTAAGAGTCTCGAGCAGCACTTAAAGCTGCAGTATGCAACTCTTTTGTTAGAAACATGGGAAAAACTACAAACCCAGGCACTACTTCATTGTGTTTTGACTCACAACTATCAGACCAGTCCACGGAAAATACGCTCCTGTGACCCTGTATGAAAGTTTGACACCGAGGCCCTGAAGGTCGCATATTGTCGCTTTAATCAGAACCTTACCTGTCTAGTGATGGTGATCTCATCGTGGGTCTCAAACCCCAGTGGGCTCTGTTTCTTATTGGAGTTGTCGAAAGTGATGGACACTGTGGCTTTAGTGATCCCTGCCAGTCCATTTTTGTAGACTAGATCTTGAAGATTTGATGCTCTCACCTGAAACAAACAAAACATCATCAGGGTACAGTCATAAGTATAGGAACAGGAACAGTGCTTAGCCTTATGTTTTACTTATTTTTCAGTTATCTTTCCTTTCACTAACTAAACTAGCTCTGAGTGCTGACAGTCCAGCAGGAAGTCTCGTGCTAGGTGTTAGCCAGCTAGCAAAACAAATGCCCCGGTGTAGCCCCAGTGTAGCCCCAGTGTCGCCCCTGCCCTTCCTCACCTGGGATAAGTTGGAGATTCCGAGCAGGAAGCAGATGGAGTCCAGGATGTTGGACTTTCCGCTGCCGTTCAGTCCGGTGATGGCGTTAAAAAGCGGATCAAAGCCGTTAATCTCCGTCCTCTCCGCGTACGACTTAAAGCCCTCTAAGATGATAGACTTTATATACATTTTTCTTTTTTTTAAACGACTCCTGGAAAAGCTGAAGTGTGTTCCGAAGAAAAGGAAGAACAAACCGGAGAAGATGAACCACTTCTTCACTCGTTTCTAGACAGCTCGTGCCCCCGCGTGAGCTCACTCCAACTTAAAAATCGGCGCCAAACAAGCCTTCGCGACCGTTTTTGTTCTTCGATGGTGTTCCGGAGAGTCGCGTGTTGAACGCGCATACTGCCACCTACCGTATTTTACGAGTAAATGCTCCCGGCGCCGAACTTCCTGTTTGAAGGGCGTCTGGGGAAAGCTCATGAATATTCATGAGGAAGTGTTACCTGATTGGTTGGTGAATGCCTTTATTTCACAGAGTAGTTTTACTCATTCTTTCGCTCCCTCCCTCCCTCCCTTTTTTCTCTTCCTCTCTCACTAACTCTTAGTCTCTCACTCACTCACTCACTCTGACCTTCCTCCTTTATTCTTTTACTCACTCTCTCACTCACTCACTCACTCACTCTGACCTTCCTCCCTTATTCTTTCACTCACTCACTCACTCACTCTGACCTTCCTCCCTTATTCTTTTTTCACTCACTCACTCACTCACTCTGACCTTCCTCGCTTATTCTTTTACTCACTCACTCACTCACTCAGTCCCTCACTCACTCACTCTGACCTTCCTCGCTTATTCTTTTACT
>JAOVYU010000039.1:8920945-8931382 GCA_025674565.1 Synodontis membranacea | reverse complement strand
ACCAAACATTCGCGATTTTCACACATCCGCGCCGGGGTCTGGAACCTAACCCCGCGAATGCACGAGGTATTACTGTAGATCGTGTTGTAAGTGTGAAGACGCTCATGTACATTTCTCTCTCTCTCTCGCAGGTAAAGCGACGGTCTACAAAAGTCCGGCTCTGTACCCTTACTGCCCAACAGATGCCCCGTTACACACTCAAACGCTCTTTTGCTTCTGACGTGAACCTCACACACACAATTCTACACACGCATACTTGAAAACAGAAGTGTGTGCGAGTGCACGCATTCTACACACCACGTGAACTGTTCCGCAAGTCCTCGGGCTTTTAGACGAACGAGGATCGAGGTTGTGTCGTTTTTGATTCTGTCGGGCGTTACGATTACCCAGACAACACACTGTTCCCTTTTAAGATGTTTAATTTCTTCTTTAACACTGTCTGGAGCCAATTTTTAAAAACAAGTTTAAAAAAAAAAAAAAAAGTTTTAATCTACTATACCATTGCTTATTAAATGCCTGGAAAGATATTGTTGGTTCCTGTGCGTTCTCTCCTGCTCTGCCGAACTTTTCCAGTCTGTTGTCAGATTTAATGGTTACTGTATTGACACGATTTCAGATTTGCATCCCCCACCCCCCAAACGTTACCACTGGGAACGAAACAGATCTGGTCCGAGATCAGCAGATTGCCTTTTTTTTTTTAAATCCCAAAATCAAAATCTGTATATGAAGTTTAATCTATGAAATCTTTGCCCCTCTTATTGCAGATGTGGTATTTCTTATACTTGTGTGTGTGTGTGTGTGGTTTTAGGTTCAAAAGCAGTAGGCAGGTCATTCATGTTTCTTCAACTGCATTGTTTGCAAGTTCAGAACTTGTAGTTAAATACCTTGATTTAATCAAACGTGGCAGAGAAAATATCTGCCTCTTTTTTTTGTTTGTTTTTTTGTTTTGTTTTTTTTTAAATCCTGGTTTTTTTTGTACAAAGCATAAAAAAAAAAAATGCAAGAATCGGGCTTCTCGTACTAACTTGTCCGAGTTCAGAGGAGCGAGTGATGCTGTAGAATTTTTTTTTTTTTTTTTTTTTTATACAGACAATTCATTTTGATCTGGGAAATGTTCCGATGCAGTAGCTATTATGCTGCATTAAAAAAAAAAAAGTCATGATTTTTGAAGTTGTTTATGGTTTGTTTTGTTTGTTTTTTACTGTTTTTCATTATTGTAGGCTGGGTCTGTTTTAGCCTTAGTTTTACTTCATTTCTTTGTCCGTTAAAAAAAAAAAAAAAAAACAATGAATTACAACCCCACACGTTACACACCTTTTCATTTTTCAAGCATTTTTTTATTCAAAGAAATGATAGTTTCACAATAAATAACCATGCTTGTACAGATTGCTTAAATTTTGACTTTTTTTTTTTTTTTCTCCACTTCCTAACAGAAAACAGATGTCCCGTTTAGCTGTTTCTTCGTGCAATATTGAACATGGTCATTACTACAGGAAGACAGACTCTTTTTTGTTGTTGTTGTTTTTTTTGTTTTTGTTTGTTTTCATACAAAACAGAAACCAAGCCATCAACGGTGCACTGAGAAGATGGCCAATACTTAAAAGATAGGGACTTGGCATTATGTACACTTGAAGGGAAGTTGTGTGTCCGTGTGCAAGAGCGAGACAATGGTTCTGCTGGGTTTTTTTTTTTTTTTTATGCCAGAATGGGAGGAAGGTGTGGATCCTGCTAATTTAATAATTCAAAGATGGGTCGAGAATTAGACATTAAACTCCAGCACATTCAGTATGTATCCAATCTTTTCTAATCTAAAAAAAAAAGCAACTAAAAATGTTCTGATCTGATGATGGTTAAAAAAAAAAATGGTATCTATGTATGTACTGACAGACTGCTGATATTTCAAACCCTTGCAACAGTTTGTGTCCGATTAACATCAAGTTAGACAATCGTGGGTCGTTATACTTGGAAGTAATTTTGATACAGCCTCGAGAAAAGCTACCTGTAAAGGACGAACCATTCAGTGATACGAATGGATTCCAGGCTGAGAAAAGTCTCTTACCGATGCCACGTTTTGCATTTCTCAGCTTTTACTGGATAAACAGACATTTGACACTGGCGCAAAAGAAAAAGAACGATTGATTAATTTCATAAAATGAATGTGTCTCGAAACGTCCATGATGATTTGGAACTGCAAACGCAACCAAACATTATTGTCCATTCACACAAAGGTGAGGAACGCTAAGATAGTAGTAATAATATTGGCTAATTAATAATAATAATAAAAAAAAAAAACGATCACACCAAATTAAATAAATGGTTTATATTTAGCAGTAAACATCACACCATGTCATCTGGCCAATTTTATCACGCTCACGTGTGAATGTTTTAGTTTGAAGGCTGTTTAATCCCGAAGGGTCTTGCTGATTTTTCCTAGCATGAAACAGTCTTTTTACAATGTACAAATTTGAAAAACTAACACTTTCCACTCTTCTTTAATCCTGAATGTACACAAATCCTTAATAATACCTATTTACACATCATGGATCTTTTGGAGCATCTAAAGTGGCAGTCAGACAAGCTTCCCCTCATTTGGTTCTTTTTTTCTTTTTTTTTTTTTTTTAGAAATGGACCAATAGGCGTGAGAGAAAGGTGGAGGTGGCCATTGTATGGCTTCAAACGCAGTAAATGCACAGTCAGGCGTCAGCAGGGTCAAAACCGGTTCACGCTGAGGCGCCTTCCTGCTTCATCACTTAAAATTTCGCTCAAGCTAGTGGGTAATTTGAATGATCTGCGTTAGCAAGGAGAATATAAACGTTTTCGGTTACCGTGATCTCCCACGGTGCAGATTTTAAAACCCGGACAATCTTTCTTTTACAGTGAGTTGATCTCAGTACATGCTTGGATGGGGGGGGGAGGGGGAAAAAAAACAAAAAAAACCCAAGTGGATTGTGAAATTGTGGCCTAAAGATGATGAGTGAAGTCTCAGTTGCTAAGCAAAAGTTCTGTTGCCGTCTCCACATCCCACGACTTTGAAGACAAAGCTACTATTACCGCATTCTGCAATAAAAAAAAAATGTTTGGTCAGGAGGTGTTACATATCCTATACAGTCTTAATTTTTTCTTTTTCTATACAAACGTAGGCTACGAGACAAATCATCGACTTGCTGTTATTTCATTCTCAATGTTAATTCTGTGGCCATTTTAAACATGACTAGACAATACAAAAAGAACAAAACAATTAGAGGCATGCATTTTCAGTCATGTGGCAGCAGCACAATACACACAATGACGCAGATACAGGTCAAGCGCTTCAGTTAATTCACATCAAATACACTGCCTTGCAAAAAGTATTCACCCCCCTTGGCTTTGTACCCATTTTGTTACATTCCGACGTGTAATTTAAATGCTTTGTAATCTTATTTTATGTGATGGATCTGCACAAAATAGTCTTAAGTTCGTGAAGTGAAATGAGGGGGGAAAAAATTATAATTATTATTATTTATTTTTTTTTTTTTTATTAAAAAAGACTGAAAATTGGCACGTGAATATGTATTCACCCAATTTACTATGAAGCTCCTAAATAGTTCTGGTGCAACCAATTACCTTCAAAAAGTCACATAATTAGTGAAATGAAGTCCACCTGTCACATGATCTGTCACACCTTTTCTGAGAGGCTCCAGAGGCATCACACCATGGAGACCAAGGAGCTCTCCAAACAAGTCATGGACAAAGTTGTTCAGAAGTACAAGAAGTCAGGGTTGGGTTATAAAAAAAAAAAAATCCAAATCTTTGATGATCTTCCGGAGCACCATCAAATCCATCATCTTCAGATGGGAAGAACATGGTACCACAACAAACCTGTGAGGAGGGCATTAATCAGAGAGGCAGCACGGAGACCAAAGGTAACCCTGAAGGAGTTGCAGAGTTCCACAGCAGAGACCGGAGCATCTGTCCATCGGACCACAATAAGCCGTACACTCCATAGAGCTGGGCTTTATGGAAGAGTGGCCAGAGAAAAGTCGTTACTTAGTGTTAAAAATAAGAAGGCACGTTTTGAGTTTGCCAAAAAGGCATATGGACGACTCCCCAAATGTATGAAGGAAGGTGCTCTGGTCAGATGAGACTAGAATTGAACTTTTTTTCAGCCACCAAGGAAAATGCTATGTCTGGGGAAAACCAAACACATCCCATCACCCCAAGAACACCATCGCGACAGTGACGCATGGTGGGGGCAGAATCACGCTGTGGGGATGTTTTTCAGCAGCAGGGACTGGGAAACTGGTCCGAGTTGAGGGAAAGATGGATGGTGCTAAATACAGGGATATTCTCGAGCAAAACGTGTCAGTCTGACTGGGACGGAGGTTCACCTTCCAACAGGACAATTACTCGAAGTATACCGCTAAAGCAACAACTCGAGTGGTTTAAGATGAACCATTTAAATGTGTTGGAATGGCCTAGTCAAAAATCCAGACCTCAATCCAATTGAGAATCCGTGGTCAGACTTGAAGATTTCTGTTCACAAGCGAAAACCATCCAACATGAAGGAGCTGGAGCAGTTTTGCCTTGACGAACGGGCAAAAAATCCCAGTGGCAAAGCTCATAGAGACTTATCCAAACTGCCACAAAAGGTGGTTCTACAAAGTGCTGACTTTAGGGGGAGGAGGTGAACAGTTAAACACGCTGAAGTTTTCTGTTGTTTGCTTCACAATAAAAATAGTGTGAGGCAACACAACATGAAAAATACCGGGGGGGGGGGGGGGGGATCTCAACCTTTTTTGGAGATGTAGTTGGGCTGGAAATTTTGCTGAAACCTGGAAACCCTACTGAATGATACTTCATTGCGTGGGTGTGTGTCTCAGTGGCCCTGGGAAACACCTACTGTATCGAACACGGTTGAACAGAAGGTTCGTCTAAAACCACTCGAAACGAGATGACACTCGACTGCCTACTACTCCATTAGCCTATTGCCCTAAAAAGTCAATAGATTATAGCCTACTGGTAGAAATAAAGCATGATAGCCTCTCGACTTCAATTTAGTTTGACTCTAAGCTCTAGTAACGTTATTCTGCTCCGTCAAAGCGCCCGATTTTAACAATGAGATTCACATATTTGCATTTCTTGAAAAAAAACAAAAAACAAACTCAGTCCCTGAAAAGCATGGAGTGACTTGAATACTCAGCTTTGCAAGGCAAATTTTACACTCGCTAATGCATGTAACCAACTGTAACTGCCTGCAAAATCCCACCGTGGACAGTATTACAGGCTAGTTCGAGTAGATAAGATAAGATTCTTACTTTGTCAAAGCCCATGGCACAGAGTTTGTCTATTTTGCGCGAGTAATCGGGACTAGAGACTGGAGCGCCGGCGTAAACGTGAGACCACAGCCGAGCGGTCTGTTTGAACATCTCAGGATTCTGTTTGTACTGAAAGAACCAAAGTACAGAATGGAATGTAAACACCACAGAGTTCAGCAGCAAATAATAGCCATAGATTATTATTATTTTTTTCTCTCTCTACTTGTTTCTGATTAGCACACCAGTGTAAATTAATAGACATATTAAACATAAGCTTATTTCAAGACTCTACCAAGTTTTTACTTCAACACAAAGATCCAAATTATCCCTCACAAACACACACACACACAAACGGGTACCTGATTGGCGACTACAGCGTCCTGAGGGTCATCGGGCTCGGCTGCAGCTAGTAAAGCCTGTAGTGAGAGCAAAACTGTGCGCAGAGTCATTGCTGCAGCCCTGCAGAGAGTCAAGAGGTATGTCTGTTAGTTCCCTTTCTCAAAGAGTAAATCAAAACTCCACCGTGGAACTCATTAAATATGTTTGTTATATAGGTATGCGCTTAGCAGTTCTAGGACTAATTTAGAAGAGTAGACGTATTAAGAGACACGAAACGCTAGACTTAAAGTTACAGAATCCGACGCGGCTCCGTGACGGTGACGTCCGAGACTTGGCTCGGCTAGCGAGTGATCTAAGAAATGTGATGTGTTTGAACACCGTTGAAGGTCACGTTAATTATAGTACGATGTATATCCAAGACATTCAGGGTGTTAAGCAAAGGGAAACAACCGTAACCTGCTGCAGCTGATTTCGGCTTTAAATAAGGAATCAAACCGAGGTCTAGGGTTAGACCTGAAGAGGAAGTAACAGATACAAGGCCTTACACGCTTTACCTTAAGGATATTACACACTTTGCATTTCACCTCGAGACCTTTCCCCCCCCCCCACATTTCCCTTTATTTCATTTTTATTTGTATAGCACTTTTGACAATAG
Source organism: Synodontis membranacea (assembly GCA_025674565.1). Taxonomy (NCBI): domain Eukaryota; kingdom Metazoa; phylum Chordata; class Actinopteri; order Siluriformes; family Mochokidae; genus Synodontis; species Synodontis membranacea. Next base: position 8,925,094 of record JAOVYU010000039.1, on the reverse strand, counting down.
ACATGGTCAACGACACTTTCTACAAAACAATCATTTTAAATAAACAAAAAATAAACAAATAAATAAACAAACAAGAACACAACCAAAGCAGTATTGATGAGTACAGTATGTACCTAGGCTAAACTTTTTTTTACAATCGGAAGTGGTGCAAAGCGTGGCTTCATTTCAGGAAGAAAGATGACAGCAGTGCTACTTGCGATGTCTGTGAAATGATCATAACGAGCAAAGGTGGAAACACCAGCAAGATGAAGTTTCGACACAACACGCGATAAAATTACAGTTATGACAGGTACAGTATTCGCCCGGTGCACAGGTGAGAGGATTGAATGTAGAATTTCAGCTTTAATTCAAAGGGTTTAACAAAAAAAATTATATATATATTGCATCAAGCGTTCAGGAATTACAGTCATTTTTATATAGCTCCTCTATTTTTCACAGGCTCAAAAGTAATTGGACAAGCTAACAGTTATAAATTTAAGCTTCATTTTAAGTACCTCCCCGGAACGATGATGAGCCCAAACGCTGAGTTTAATAATCTCTTGAGCTGCTTCGTCAGGCCCTGATACAAGTTCATCCCGGTTTCAGTTGTCCAAAGAAGCTTGTTCCATAACTAGGGAGACTTTCAACGTCTCATCGGGCTTTTCTTTCCTTAAATATGTTACAAGTGGCTCGCATCTCGAGGAAAACCTTCCTACGTTTACGTACACGAAGGCGCACGTTCTTGACTGAATGTCGGACCTACCTCGTCGAGGGTGTTCCTGACTTGGTTAGACGCTGTGAAGGGGAAAAGAATTCTGCGATCATCCACGTTAGCGGTCTTCTGCGGTCTTCAAGGCATTTTGGTGTTGCTGCCCTCGCCAGCGCATTATTTCTTTTTAAGAACGTACCAGATTGTGGATTCGGCCACTGCTAAAGTTTCTGATGTCTCTCTGATAGGTTAGTTTTTTTTTTGTTTTTGGAATACATACTGAGAGTTCCCGTGAACAGGTGCCAAATGCAAATTCAACACTTGAAACCGACGGACCTTGTTTATCCTTAATGCGTCATGAAATAATAAGAAAGCAGGAAACTGGCCATGAAACTGCTTATCAGTCAACTGTCTAATTATTTTTAAGCCTGTGAAAATGGAGGAACTGTAAAATGTAAAATAAAGGCTAATGCAATATTTTTATTGCTAAATCCCTTCAACAAAACTACTACAAGTTTACACTTCAATATGATCTTCACTGCTTCATTTCAAATCCATTGTGGCGGTGAACGGAGACAAAATTCTCACTATGTATAGACCCGAGTGTACGACGCTGCATTGCGCAGTCTTCAAACATCGTTACGTTTCCCAGCAACACACAATCACGATGTGCAGTTATACAACAACCCATGATCTTTTTACCATCGTAGATTAGCCAGTCTATGTATAAACCTGGACTGCAGCTTCTCTACAACGAAAACAGATAAGAAACGGCGTTTAAATTCAAAACGTTAAAATCTCGTCTAATCAGGAGACAACTTCAATAAACTCATCAATAGTTGAGCATTAAAAGCTGTACGCAAAGACGTTTGTGTAGCAGGACGATCAAAGTGTAACTGGTTAGGAGCGAGCAATATGACGGGTCTCGAGTATCATGTTGTTAAACACATTTTGTCAGTTGTTCAGACGTCGCAAGTTGTCTTGTGCACCGGACTCGAATCGCTGATCCGGCTGATCGTTTTCTTTTTTCTACAAAAAAAGCTAGTGCCTGACAAATCCGACAGCGGTTGAAACCGCTAGATTTTATACAACGGATGTGGCACAGACGAAGGCTGTTTGCAAAATATGCAAGGAAAACGATTCATTTGTTCAACAATCAAGAAAACAGCCCAAAAAAAAAAGTGTCCAGATAGAAACAGCCAGAACAGAGCTAAAGCAAACGAATCCGTTTGTTTATAAGAAAACCAGGAAGTCACTGATGCTGTGACATTTATCCTGGCCAAGAATACACTCATTAAATCAAAAAATGTGGATTTTAAGACTTCATGGTCGTTATGAGTTCCCATTATTTGATTTTTCTTTAAAAAAAAAAAAACTACTACTATCTAATAACTACTATCTACGCTTGTTTTCGTTAGACAAACCCATTTAACATCTTGCTGGAACGTGCACTTGATTCAAATATGTTTAGGAAGTTGCTCCATTCAGTAATCGCAAAAGAGTCTTTTTGCCCCCCTCCCCCCTCCTGCCCCAGACCACATGATCAAAACTGATTGACAAACTCAGCAGAAGAGCGACGTCGAAATCGCTTATGAAATCTGGTCACTGGAGACACATTCGTCGTGTGTTCCAGCTCTCCGCTTGTGGATGGATTAATCCAGATGGACGTTCATTCCATCAGTCTTAAAAACCACCGTGAAGAAAAAAAAAAAGAAGGAAAAAAAAAGTGTTCCAAACTGAAAAAGGAAAAAAATTAATAAATAAATCCCGGTGGTATATTTTTGTCAGATCAGATCGATCCATTTCCTCTTTTCAGTGGGACGAGCGGACATACACGGAGACGGCGATCCCATCTCTGTGACCATGATGCAGAAACTCTTTTTCTCTCTCTCTCTCTCTCATGCAAATGAATCATAATTATTACAGATATCCTCCAGCAGCATTACAGATGGAACAGTTACTGGATTTGAGCTTTGGGACTTGTTACATAAACGAGAATGTACAAAAAGACTTCTAGACTGTTCTAGCGAGTTTGTTTTTTTAATATATACTGGGTTATCATACCATGGAAATTACGAACTATAACAATATTACGAGCAATATGATCATCCAAAAAAATTTATTAATTTAAAAAAAAAAAAACTCACCACTGGTCTTTCAGAATGTCCAAACATATTGCCCCGGTAACCGAACTTATATTGGGATGCCAGATCTTTGTAATAAACCGCACCTGAAAGTAAAAGAATGAAAAGCGTGACCGTGACCATATAATCCAACATCATGATTTCTGGCAACAAAGAAACTGCTTGCATTTCTGCACAAGGTCAGACATGATGTACAGACAGCAAATGTCGAGATACAAACTGACTCGTTTAAAAGATTACTCTTTGAGAGCGATGTAGAGAAGGGAAAAAAAAATTCTCTAATATTTGCCTTGCATGTGTGTTTAGTACAACGCTGACTTCCTGGGTTTAACAAGTGCATTACTGCTTTTCATGGAGCAGTTCTATAAACAAGAAATGAATATCGGGAATATCAGACTTTGTTTACTTTTGCTCCATCAACAGAAATAACCCCAAAGAAGGCACAGCTGGACAGAACGCCGTGTGATGTCATAAATAGTAACGCTTTTGATGTAACGATCTATTCTAAGGGCTGTAATTTTACGGAACGAACACAGACGTTTAACGAAACAGCAAAATGTCCCGGTGCTGGTACACTGAAGATCAGCGCTCGTGATGGAATATCACATGACCGGTCGAATTATTGGACGATCAACAAATTGCTAAACACGTCACGAGCATATCTGACGTGTTTCAGGATTAAAGTGTCCTACGGCATTACTCGTTCGCGACAATAACCCCAAGGAGGACACCGTTAGAATGTTAGAGGACGAAAGGTTACTGGTCCTAGGCGTAAACAGGTCGTGGGGAAGACGTTGGACTTTTGATCGCGAGTTCAAATCCCAACACCACCACCGCCGGGCCCTTGATTAAGCCTTTGTTGTATAAATGTGATATATACGTAAATGTAAATGTAAGCATAAACACCTAACAGATCGACATCTACGTGAGTTCAGACTGCTCACGCTGCCGTTACCTTCGGCGGATTGAACGGATACGTCTCCGGGATCTTGATTTCTAGCTGATACCTGCCACCTGGAGAGAGAGAGAGAGAGAGAGAGAGAGAGAGAGAGAGAGAGAGAGAGAAATAACAATAACGAGAATAAGAATAAATAAACAGTTCACTGTGAGGTGTTAAAGCGGAGAGTCCTCACCTTCATACGGCGTGTCTGGAGGTCCTGCGATCTCCCCTTTCAACTCTGTGAAGTTTTCATCCACCAGGTCCACCTTAATCTGATTCTTACTCGTCTGTTCGAGAAGAACCAAGAGAGAGAGAGAGAGAGAGAGAGAGAGAGAGAGAGAGAGAGAGAGGAAGAGAGGAAGAGAGAGAGAGAGAGG
>JAOVYU010000039.1:8833828-8845810 GCA_025674565.1 Synodontis membranacea | reverse complement strand
AATATAATAAGGTATAAAACAAAGCACATAAAATATAAATATGTATACATATAATAAATACAGCAATGCTTATTAATTCGTATTAATAATTTACATTTATTTCTTATGATAAAGTGTGCCTATGTATGTTTAAAAAGGCCGAACGCACTCGACCTCATACATAAAAAAAAGAGAATATAAACACACCCTTACGTGACTTCCCGTTAAGTAAAAGATAGCATTTATATTATTAAAATAATTGATTTAAAAGTAAACCGTGAACTGAAACGCACCATGATCTCCAGACTAGTTTGTCACTCCTTTTTTTTTTAGCCTGGAGCAGGACAGTGAAGAGCCATAAACATTCAGCAAATGTAGTTACGAAGCACACACTGCCATTACAGTGTGTGCTTTGACAAAGACACTATTTTAGAATCAGACCCACTAGTTTTTGGAAAATTGAACCGAGCCGTTTATTTTCAAATAATCACAGATATGTGACGAGGTAGAAATAACCTCAGTTCTTATTTATTTTTTTTCCCTCCAACCAGTCATTCTACGAAATTACAAAAGCAAAACACTTATGTGGATGATGCACGGTATGAAGCGATGACCCCACGTTGCCAGATAAACGACAGGTAATACTTCAGCCAAATTGAAGACCATAAACGACGCCTCGGTTTAAGCAACAAACTGTGGAATAAGCCATTTGGTCTAAGCTATTTAACATTAAGCATTTGTTCTTTGTAAACGAGCTAAAAAATCACAATGCAATTGAGGTTTTAATGTCACTATATACAAAACTGATAGCATGACCAAAGTGAACAGCTGTGAGAAAATGTAGGGGTTCTATCTTTTCTGTCTATGAATTTCAGCGATATTACATTCAAATCTAGCACTACACAATACATGAGGAAAAAATATATTTACTGGCCATGTAGACATGTAGATATGTAGACCTTCCCCAAACTTTTGCCACGAATCTGAAGGCACATGGTTTTCTAGAATGCCTTTGTGTGCTGTAATATTACCAATTTCCCTTTACTGCAATAAAGAGGTCCAAATCTGTGTCAGCGTGGCAATGTCCAAACGCCACACTGATCTTAACCCTAAGCCTAGGCCCTTAATCACATGGTTTTAATGAATTTGGAAGAGATAGAACCTGCACAGTGTCCTGACCCAAACTCATCAAACCATGTCTTTATGGACCTCATGTCAGGAACAATGGGATTGTCATGGTTGAACAGGATAGGGCCATTGTAAGTCACCGTATGTTATATCATTAACATTACCATTCCCAGGACTAAAGAGCTCAAACCCTGAAAAACAGCCCCTTAACATTATCCCTTATCCCTTCCCCACCAAACTGCTGACACCATGCATTTCAGTAGGTAGGGTCCTCTCGGCATCTGCCAAACCCAGATATGTCCATCAGACTGCCTTATAGTGACTTATCATTCATCACTCCAGAGAAGACGTTTCCACTTTAGCATTGGCAGTGACATTTCGCTTGGCCTTCTGTATAGTAATCTTAGCCTTGTGTGGAGCTGCTTGGTCATAGGAACCCGTTTCATGAAGCTCCTGATGCACAGTTCGACACACTCTGGAGTGAGTGATAAAACCATGCCCAGGAAGATTTTGCATGCTACACGCGTCAGCACCTCACAGCCCCTGATCTTTATAGTCACAGAGTCACAGAGCTCTTGAGAATGACCTACTTTGTTTCCAATGTTTGTCAGTGGTACAGATCTTCCCCAAACACTGATCTCATCTACAACGCATATGACTTTCACACTGATTATAAAATACTACCGTTGACCTACTTATTGACCGTAGTACCTGAGCAAACCTCTGGTCTTTTATGATCTGCCCCACCTACTGAGATCAAACAGGTGCAGGCTATTTGTTGGTACCTGGAATAGTGAAGGCTACAGCAGGGGCAGATGTTTCTCTTATAAAGACCCACAGTTATAGAACAGCCTTCCGATTAGTGTTCAGGGCTCAGACAGTGACCGAGTCCTGAACACTGAGTCCTGACTAAAAGGCTTGTTCAGGGCTCCCTCATGTCTGGGTTACGTTCTGGCTCCTCCTTTTACGGTAGTTATGTCGTCTTAACTAGTCTCGCCGGAGTTCATGCTTGCACTCAGCACACTATGTACACTGTTCTTAACCATTACATGACAATGAGCATACCTAAGAATCTGTTTCTCTCTCTCTCTCTCTCTCTCTCTCCGGACCTGTCTGATCCATCCTGATGTCGTCCTTCTGGTTGGAGTTATCGTCACTTGAAATCCACTCGCTCCTAACCAGGATGGTCCCATCATGGACGCCTGAGCATACACTGAGATAGTGAAGATGGGGTTTGACACGAGCGTTTCTGCTACAACGGCTTCGGATTTTAAATTACCACGAACACGTCTTGCACTGAAATCTCAATCAGCGAAACAGCTCAAGACTTTTCTGGATAAATTCATAGATTCATAAGTTTATAACCGGAATGTTCTGTATGCCGTATACTTCTACGAAGGTGCTGTGTGACGGTGTCTATCGTTAAAACTACTAAACAAATAAAATTGATTTGAATCCGATCGAGTAGATCTTCAATCTTATCCACAAAGGGCCTCCGCGGCTGCATTTCCACATCCTTTAATGTTTTTGAGAGGCACAGGATTTTCGTGTGTTTTGCTGGTGTTTTGATGGCCGTATTCAGAGCATTTACTGAGATTCTACCTTTAATAATTTTGAATCAATATGAAGCAATTTGAATTCCACAAATACTTGTGTTCCTCTGCAGAGGCAGATGAGAGCTTATGTGACCTTCATTGATTTGTTTGTAGCATTTATTTATTTTTTTTTTAAACATTAGAGTTTAAGCCAGTTTGAAAAAATTTCCGTGATTATTTGATGACATTTTCTTTATCTTTTATGTTTTTTTTTTTTTTTTTAACTTGCTTGTTATAGAGCAGAATGCCAATGCTTTCCTTTTCACCTCGGTTCAGCTGGTAAATCCGGTAATCTTTAATCAGTCCGGCTAATCTTTTAATCATCTTGTGTTCGTCTTGAACTGCAGCCTACGCAGAGGAGGTTGCACCAAAACTTTCCGGTCCAATTGAATTTTATTTGTGCAGTGTTTTTGACAAAAGCTTTTGCCCCAAGGCAAGCCTAAAAGAAATCCAGAATGTAGTAACATCCTTGGACAAAGGCTTTTTTAAAAATTTTTTTTTCTTTTTTTTAAATTAGGTTACTATACTGTCAATAGATGAAACTACGCAGAAAACCGAACCGTTTCTTAACAGCCGCATTCTGCGATCATTCTACGTTTCATCAATATGAGTAAACAAATTAAACAAATAAATAAAACGTTCGAAAAAAAAAAAAAAAGCTTGAATGTTCACTGTAGTATCAAGGGACGATTATGCAGCAAATATCACCACCACATCGCCAGTTATAAAACTGTGATAAAACACAATACGAGCGATACTAAATAAAGCTTGATATAAAAGAGCATATTCCTTAGCCTTGCTTTTGTCCCCCCATTTTGTTTTTTTTTTTAAAAAAAGATTTCAGTAGTAAAACAAAATCCGCAATCACGATCTACTTTTACCATTTTTATAGTTGACCAGTTTGACTTCTGAATTTAAACAAGTTCACGCCAAACCTCGAACTAGAATCTAATAAGAATGTTTATTATTGAACACTATCTATCTATCTATCTATCTATCTATCTATCTAGCTATCTAGCTATCTATCCATCCATCCATCCATCAACTCCAATAGTGAGAACTTCATGGTCCAATCATGAGAAGGTTGTCTACGGAGTGCCTTAATGTGTGTGTGTGTGTGTGTGTGTGTGTGTGTGTGTGTGTGTTTGTGCGTGTGTTTGGGGAGAGAGAGAGAGAGAGAGAGAGAGAGAGAGAGAGAGAGAACCAGAAGGGTATGCAAATACAGTACATGCAATTGACTATGTACAATTGAACAACCATCTAAATCCATGAACTTCCTGATGAAGAAGTGTAATGCAGCTCAACAACACAGTTCAAATCGAACTCTTTCCTTAACACAGAATACTGTCATAGCAGAACATCTTGACACCCCTGTTCGGTTGACAAAACGACAGGACCTTAGCTGGGGCTTGTAATGTTAAAGCATCATTTATTAATATGCATGAGTGTATGGTTACATTAATCACCAAATTCCTGATTATTAAATCAAGCTTATAGGAACTTCAAACCTGCCTGGGATTCAGTATGGATTTTTTTTTCCATATAATCAAACCCTTTATTTATTTTCTTTTTTTTTTTTACCACACACACACACACACGCACACACTCACACACACACACACACACACTCCCTGTAGCTCTGACCACAATAATGCGATCTCCAATATGAACTTGTCCGCTCTGATCCACTGTGCTGCCCTTAACGTCCCCTTCACTACAAGACCGCAAACGGCAGCAGACAAACGAAACGCTTTCTAGAATAAGTAACAAGAAGTGCCTTCTCTCGAGTTTGATAAAAAAAAAAAAATAATAATAATAATAATTCTGATTTCATGCAGAAGCAGGAACAAAAATATGCACGCTCTGAAATGCGCACGACAGCTGCGGATATTGTCTCTGACCTCTAGTCCATAAAAGATGCCTAGTTAGCATTTTTGCACTTACAATTCACTCATGAAGGGCAGATATTTTCCTTCTACCTTGTTACTTCCCTTTAATTCAAACGGTTACGCTTTTGGACTGTTTGCAAAAGAGCCGCACGCAATGTAGGACTGGTTCCTCTCAGTATAAGAGTCAACATGCTTCCCCTGTCATTAGCCAAGCCAGTGAATAGGTCACCCTTTTTACATCCTCTGTGAGTCTCTCAATGCAGTATGCAATTTTTAAAATTTTTTTTTTAATTCTCTATACCGCGCTTTTCGGTGTATTTATTTCTTTTCCCGCTAATTCAAGTCCCTTTTCACGAGGGCTGCACAATAACGAATACAGATCACCACGAACGTTTTTTCACGTCGTTTATTTATTCATCTTCACAAACCGGGCTCGGGGTCGCATGCATGTGGATCCAATGCCAGGACCACAGGGTTTAAAGCAGGCATGGACCATGGACACCAGGCACACACACACACACACACACCTATTTACACCCAGTGGGCAATTTCCTGCAACCAGTTCACCTAATGACATGGTTTTGGGGGGACGGAGGAAATCAAAGAACCTGGATGAAACCCATGCAGGTTTGTCTGCTTCATACAGTAATCTGAGCTCAGAATCAGGCCAAGGACCCTGACGTTGTGACAAAACAGCCTGTAATGTATACAAATGCACAAACTCAGCATTTATTAGGGCAAATAAAAAAGAAAGAAAGAAAGAAAGAAGAAATTACACGAGGATAATCCACTATCGCGATCAGAAACGCAAGCAAAAACAGAAAACAGGAAAACATGGATCTTGATAATCAGGCACTAGGGAAACGAGGCTTGGGCTTAATTACACAACAAATGCACAATAAACCAAAGATAAGAGAAAGAATACACAGCAGTGTGTAAACAGGCGAGCCAATCAAGGACTTAAACGCAGAACCGGTTGACACTATCAGGTAACGGACCAGAGCGAGGAATCGAAATGACTGTCACGCTCAGAACCGTTCCTCTCACCGAGCGGGGAATTCTTCACACAGCCGTACACATTCGATATTATAACCCCTAAAATGTATTGTTCTTTTGGCCTCTAATCATAATAATTTAATGAATACAAAAAAAAAAAGTAGATTAGACAGGGAAGTAGAAGACAGACAGGGAAAAAAAATAAAATAAATAAAACTTAAAACAATAATTAATATCTAACCTTAGCCAATTATCTAATTAATCAGGAACACTGTAAAAAAAAAAAAAAAAAAATAATAATCACAGCTGTGTCCCTGCTTTTTAATTCGAGTGTAAATTCATTTAGTATAGAGTTTGGCGTAAGCAGTAAATTTACTTTTATTTCAAAAAACAGTATGCCTGAACTCGGAGCACGGCCCGAATATACGCGCTACGCCGAAAGTATTGGAATGCATGGCCAAATTCTTTTGTTTTTGCTGCGCGCTGAAGTCATACGGGTTTGAGATCAAAAGATGAACATGAGACGATGGATCAGAATTTCGGTCTACATGCATCTCAAGCGATTCGCGAATTGGACGCATTTGGAACAAAAATGTTTCTCGTTGCCCAGGTGTGTCCTGTTAGTTAGACCGACTGTTTAAACAATAGCTCAAGAAGGCCTACTCTTGGTGTGAGCCTTGGGTTCTGTCTGTGAAGACTGCATACGGAAAAGGACAAACTACTGTAACATGCAGACCAGAGAGAGAAAAGAAGGAAAACTGATTAAAGCCAAACTGTTTGGTAACGGTCAATACAACAATTTCATGAAGCGAGCGTTGGGTATAGACAGTGCACCGATTTGTGATGTCCTGAAAAAGAAAGAAACCACCGCTCTATACTAAATACGCATAGCTAAATACGCCTTGTCCTTTTCTACACAATAAGAGTTTTTTGCACCTGCATACCCGAGTAGTTTTTTTTTTTATTCTGCAGACCGATTTACTGGAAGTTACTATGAGGGTAAAGTTATACGCATGAGGTTTATATTGATTAATGTATTCCGTGGGTTTGTGTTTTCTGTGTATTCCACACACACACACACGAAGGTAGGGAAATGGTAACACTGCACCTGGCCTTCTCATGTTTCCTGTTGCTGGGCAACAGGGGGCATGAGGTCATTATCGGCTGTTTCCCTGGCGATGAAGAAGCTCACTCTACAGAGGAGGAGCTTTAGTGTTACATCATCGGCCTTTACACCGGAGATATCGACATCACTGCTTCTCTGCTACACACCAACCGCACAAAATGTCACGGGTCTCGTCGGGATGACGCCGGAGATTGAGAAAAGGAGCTAATAAAATCCCACCTAATTATCACGAGCCGTTCCTTTTACATCTATGTATATATTTTATAGTTCTTATTAGTATTTTTTATTTATTTAATTTTTATTTTATATACAGTTATATAAAGTCACTCACTGCCGTAGCCCAGTCTATGGTGGAGGTATATTTATATAATACAATCAATAACTACAGTATACTGTATATGTGTTGAACCTTTGCATATTTTGCAAGTTTACATATTTTCCCCCCACATTGCCTTTCCCTGTAGCCAGTTCCAGAACACATACGTACTGTACATATTTTAAACACAACCCACAAAAATCAACGGATATTCCGGTAAAGTATAACATCAATGCCATGCCAAGCCACGACCCTAGTCTGAATTTAACGACGTCATTTCGGCCATGCCTGGGTTCGCAGATTGCCATTCCCTGTTCATCTTCTGCCTCCGTCATGGAATTCCTGCTCAGGTCTGTAAAGATACAGAACGACGAGGACTGTTCGTTCGTTCGTAAGGGGCCGCAGTCATCCATCCTTTTCATCAACTGGTACTACAAATGATACAGGGCTGTAAGATCATGTGAAACAGTAAGTACCGCACACTTCACAGAGGGCACGTGTCAACAGTGTCAGATCTGTTGGCTAAACCTCGCGTTAGTTCATTTCGAAACGGAAGCGGACAAGTGGATTATTCATCGTAGCAAAGTTGCATAACGCTCTCTCCGTACCCACAGCTTTCATGGTTTCTGAGCCAGACCTCACTGCAGCAAATCATTATTTTTATTTATTTATTTATTTTTTATCTGGCTAAAAGTTTAAGGACGCCTCTCCATCACACTCATTTGTGTTCAGTGAGAATCCCATTCCAGATTTAGTCCTTCTCCGGTCTCAGAATAACCTCCCGTCCTTCTGGCAAGGCTTTCCGCTAGATTTTGGAAGGTGCATGCTGGGTGGATTTACCCGTTCCTAGTGTTTCCCTTATTTGGAAATTGCAAACAACAACAACAACAACAACAAAAAAAGCGGACACTCTCAAATGTTTTGATAAATAATCATTTTTATAACATGATCATTAATTATTATGAATTAAATCAGTACTTATATACTTATAAAGCAATATTTAAAAAAACGGAAGGACATTTTTTCCCCACGTAAGTCGCGTGGCACGGCACGAAAAGCAAACAGAAACGTTAAATTTTTTTGGAAACACAGACCATTCACAATTCTGCATTGTCACAATTTTAATAAATATCGCTTCTGTTTCATGTAAAAACCGCAACAGGATCCAGGCTAGCGAAGCGAAACTGCGATAGTACAGCTTACAAAGACATTCCAGAAGGTCCAAATACGGGGAATCGCGTTCAAGCATCCATATACTTTTGTGATAGAGACTACAACTGCCACTCTGGACAAGGGGGCCAGATTAAAAATGACGAAAATGTAAATGCAAATAGAATAAAACACAATGAAACAGAAAGGACTGTACATGTAACTGTTTATTGTTATATAAATAGTATATTCTTGAGTAATAAATAACAAGGATCTCTGTGGTGGTGGACTTTTGAACCCTCCTGTAGGTTAAAATAAAAAAATAGATATAGCCGAGGAGCTATAATTCTTGGCTTGGGCTGGTAGAATTGCCCTTTTAGAAATGAAAAGCATGATATAAGATCCTATAAAAGAGACCCGTGTAGGATCTTTTCTCGCAATAACGATTTAGTTTTGATCAGCTTTTTCTGTAATATAACAGGACATAGCCCACGTACCTTTTGTCACACACACACACACACACACACATATAATAATAAAAAAACAAAAAAAAAAAAAACAAACAAAAAAAAAATACCAACGGTTTTATCATTTCAGCTCTTTTAATTAGATATATAAAATCCGAACAGGTTGAGGAATGAAACCTTTAATTAAATTTTTAAATAGTTATCAGTGTTAGTACTATACAGCATGCTTTACAAAGAGGAAAATGCATAAATTAACTCACGTCAGCATTTATAAAATATTCTTTCTTTCTTTCTTTTTTTTTTATACTTTACTTTGCTTAATGTATTCACGTGGAAATGGTATTCGTACTGCAAAACCAAGCCTATTAAATGACAATCACCGCCATGAAATGAAATACAAATGAAATGCAATCAATCAATCAATCAATCAATCAATAATATTAAAACACAATATTAAGAGACAAAGGTACAGGTGAAAAAAAAGACAGGACGAAACAGAAAGACTTGATGCAATGGACCTTAAAATGACTCAAGTGCCCGGGAAAATACATAAATTGGATTTAAAATTGTCTACCACGGGAAATGCCCTTATAAAAAAAAAAAAAAAAAAAAAGGGTAAGCTGCTCCGCAATCTCAGAGCAACAACCAAAAAAGAAAAAAAAAAAGCCTGGTCACCTTTAAACCCCATTCGAGAATGTGCGATAAACAACGGGTTAGGAAATCTTAAATCTCTATAGGTAGAACGAGCACGGAGAAGGTCAGAGACGTAGCCCGGTGCCGTGCCGAAACAAATAACAAAACCCAAGAGACTCTGTATTAGTGACTTGTAAGCAAATGCATTTCGAAACCGAGGAACGCGGCTGCGCTTCCAATTATACTCTGTAAAAATATGTCCAGAAAAAAAAAAGGGGGTGCAGTTTTGTGCACTCAATTATTACTGACAATCTTATTACGACCACAGAAAATTAGAAACGCGTTCGGTGGAGACAAAGCAGAAATGTTACGGTTACACCGTCGGCTGCAGTAGGCCCACAAAATGTATTTTAAAGGCTTATTTGGCAACCTTCCATCACTCCTCGCGCTGACCATGAATAGCCATTTAGCCTCTCGACCCTACCTGCTAATGGACGTTCCTTTACAGTGATCCATAATCTTAATGGCCACTGCTTGTAAGTGCTTGACTCAGTATGGCGTCTCGAGTCGCCGTTAGTTGTCTACTCTGTCTGGGCCTGACCACTTGTCCTGAGGTTTTGGCCTTAATTACATTTAAGACTCAGCCGACTTAAGAGATGCTTTGCAATTCGATTCGCATTTCCAAATGAATCCCATTCATGTCCGAATAACAAAGTTGTCTTTTATATATTGAAATGGAAATGGATCAGATTCTGATCATCATTTCTGTTAATGTCATATAGAGGATGCTAAAGGTAAACGATACGCTACTGGTTACGGTACACGACTGATACAAGTCTCCAAACATGGGGGTATTTACAGTATGTGTATGGTGATAAGGTCAAGCAGGTGCCGAAATGAGCGTATGAATACCATGTTCAATACTCATGGTTCATTATTACGTTTATCGGGACATCTGCAGAACATCCCTACGGACAGCCATAATTCGGAAACGGTTCTGCAGTTTGACCTTACTTCTACATGTACATGTTCTAGTCTAGTGCATCTATCCCTTTCTGCATTATTGCTCAATTCCCTTTGGGTTCAGTTGAGTTCCCAGTTCTTCACGCTTTAGTTTTGTTCGTTTTTTTAATTTAAACTAAGCTGTATACATACACTCAGCGTCCAGTTTACGCAGGTCAAGAAGTTCAAGTAACGTTCACCTCCCATATGAGAATGGAGGAAATGATGTGAGCTCAGTATCTTTGACCATGGCAGGGTTGATGGTTCCAGGTGGTCTGGTTGGAGGATTTCAGAAACTGCTGACGTCCTGGAATTTTCACAAATTTTCAACTAGAGTCTCTACTGTAAAAAAAAAAAAAAAAAACATCCAGAGAGCTGCCGTTTTGTAGACAGAGCATCTCAGAATTCACAGACGGGAAGACCTCATCGGGTTCTGCTCCTGTCAGCCAGGAACAGAAATCTGAGTCTACAGTGGGCACAGGTTCACCCGAACTGGACAGCTAAAGACAAGAAAAAGACCAGGTGACCATCTTCAGCAGTCCGGTTTTGAGTTTTACTAGCCTTATACAGGATTTGCCATCTATTTAGGTCATTTTCACAGCCTTGCTTTAAGAGAAGTTTTGTTCCTTAGGTTGGAGACGATGTATATGCCAAATGTCATGAAGCGGTGTTCTTTAAAGTCCAGGTAAACAGGAAGCTCAAATAGGATCCAAAGGGTACCCTACATCCACGTGGTGCTCTAAGTGTAGATATAAAACACCCACGTTTCAAACATCATTAGCACTCAGATTCCATCTTTGGGCCCCCTTCCCCGCAGTGGAGACAGTGATGAATGGCCCTACAACAAACGCATTCCTTATAGAAACGGTTCCGAGTCGAACTCCCTTAGAAAGCTCGAACCCTTACCTATTCAAAGAGCCTTTCAGGAATTCAAGAGTATTTGCGGTGAATAATCATCAACCCTACACTATGGTAAAAGCCTGACACTTGGATCCATTTTAAGGGCAGTGGTTATTATTTTCCCTTATTCTTCTAATGAAGTTATTTGTATTCAGGTTCACGAAAATAGCCGTTTTCTGTAATCGTTTTTTTCCCATTTCTGCTTACAGTAATAACCCTGGTAACATCCTCTATTGATCTGTTTTTAATGAAGACCTGAGGTAACCTTCAACGGATCTACGTTTTAGACCCGCGTTGGTAATAAGAGTTATATCTACACTCGTAAATATACAGTACGCTCCCTCTACGGCTTATCCCTCTGGCAGGACCTTAAAAGGTACCATTCGATACAGGGTTTCCTTTTCATACAGTAGAAAGCAAGAACTCTTCACCATGCAATGAACCCCCGAGAAACCCTTTTTTACATTTTTTTTTTTTTTAAGTGTACTGTGGCTGGGAACAGTGCGAAAACGGTGGTTAATTAGGCAGGGCAGGATGCACACAGAGAAGAGCAGAGCCACACATGAGAACAGCAAGGGATACTAATTTTAAGAGTGTGACTCCCAGCGTTACCGATCTAAGCCTACCGAAGAGCACTTAATCATTCGAGCCATTTTTCATGCCAGTGTTCACAGCCTACGGCTAATCACTTTGAAAGCCCCACAGCTTTCATGTAAATGAAAATGAAATTATATGACATGACTCATAAATATGGTAGTCTATGTATGCACGCTCCACACCCCCCCCCCCCCAAAAAAGTCCC
>JAOVYU010000039.1:8718987-8729349 GCA_025674565.1 Synodontis membranacea | reverse complement strand
AACTCCACACAGAAAGGCACCTGTGCCGAACCCGGGGCTCGAACCCAGGACCTTCTCGCTGTGAGGCAACAGTGCTATCAGAGCAACCTGTCTGAGGAATTCCCAATGGCCTAAAGCATGGATGTGTACTAGCCCCAACACTCTTCTCACTGTATCTCGCAACCATGTTGGACGTAATTCCACCAGAAAACCTTGGAGTGGAGGTTAAATACCATCATGATGGTGGACTTATCAATCTGCCCAGACTCTGCTCCAAGGGGAGCATGGATACTACCCACATCACAGTATCAAACATCTGCTGACAACTTCAAGAACGCATATACTTGCTTCGGTTTTACCATCAACACAATCAAGACCAAAGTGCTCGCAAAAACCTGCACTCCCTGACTTCGTCATAACCATCAATGACACTCCTTTAGAATCTCAGTCCGTGGAACTCTTCAAAGGATGTGGAAAAGAGAATATGCCAAGCCCACATCTGGAGGTTATGAAAAATGAGACAAAATCATGGTCTACCAGGAAGTTGTTATTTCCACTGTCTTATATGGGCCCAAAACTTTTATCGAAGTGATGCAAAGAAACTGGAACACCTCTGGAACAGTTATGGGCAATAATGCGCATTAAATGGAAGGACTACTGTATGTCTCCAACATCATTGTCCTTGAAAGGGCCCAAGCCACCAGCATAGAAACAACCATCATTGAGAACCAACTCAGACGGACTGGGCATGTGTGCCGAATGAATGACTCTCGACTCCCACGCCAGGTGCTCCACAGTGAGCTCAGCACCGGTGGAAGAACTGTGGGCCGCCCCATACGGTGCTACAAAGAGAAGCTCAAACAAACATTGAAAAAGGGCCAGCATTAGTCAGGAAACTTGGGAGCTGACCGCAAGCACTGGCGGCACACCATTTGCTGAGAACTTTGAAAATAGCCACCAGAGAAATTACATGATCAAACAAGGGAGATTGAAGCTCCATCAACCCAAGCCATGACCGCACCAACATTACCGCGCCATGCACGTGGGCCGTATGTTCCACGCAAGGATCGGCCTCATCAGTCACCAAGGATACAAACACAACAGATGGGGGGAAGAAACTGAATACTTGATGAGTATACGCCTACTATGGTACAGACAGACAAACAGACACAGAGCATGTACGCGCGTGTGTGTGCGCGTGCGTGTGTGTGTTTTTTGTAGCTTTCCGAGGGAATATGTGCAGAAATAAGAGTAACAGTAACAGTGTGTGAGTTTTGTGAATCTCAGTGTGATGCAGTTTGCTTCATGTATGCGGTTGGACATTTGAACACGTCTCTGTGCTTGAGTGGCTGTGCAGTAATTAGCTGCAGGTACAATAAGAGTTTTTACTGAACGGCATAATGAGATATTTAAATTGTGATTCTGAATGATTCTCGAACCAACTGCTATATATGCAATATTATAATTACACTGCTGTATTATTTATCAGTAACTGATAGTGGTAATTTTACTTAATTAGGGCATATTTCTTTTTGGCTGTATCTTATTAGTGTGTGTGTGTGTGTGTGTGTGTGTGAAAGACTGCGTGGTACAAGAACGCGTACTGTCATTAATTTGTTACTTTTTGTTTTTCAGCTCCAAAAGAGGGAGCGCTCGTGCCGATTCTTCATTCAGGTATGTCCTGCTTTTATTTGTGACTGCTCATATACATATGTACGCGTGTGTGTGTGTGTGTGTGTGTGTGTGTGTGTGTGTGTTTGCGTGAGCACAGATGATGTCAGCATTGGTCAGCGATGTCATATCAGGTGACTGTAGTCACACACACACGCACACACACACACACACACAAACACACATGCACACATAAATGAGCATAGCAGAATGGTGGTAAGGTATGACAGTAGCAGAAAAAGGAAATAGAAGAGTGAATTTGTAAGTGAGGCTCTCTCTGTGTGTGTGTGTGTGTGTGTGTGTGTGTGTGTGTGTGTGTGTGTGGCCGTTCATACAGCCTACAGAAATCGTTACACTTTACTGACTAATTAAAACACGAAGCATATTGAATCTGCTGCTTTAGTTCAAAGGATACATCAAAGGTCACTATATTTAGACTATATTTAGACTTGAGCAGTTTTCAGGTAGAAAAAAACTGACTCGTATGTCATGTGCAGAACCTGTGCGCGGGTTTATTCTTGTCAACGTGAAAGTGGAATTTGCTTGTTTTGCTTGAGCCAGAGCCGATTTAATGGTAAGAAATGTGTGTGTGTGTGTGTGTGTGTGTGTGCTGACGTGGATGAAACAGAGCAGTGGGATCTTCGAGGGCAGTTTGTTCCAGACTACTTATTTAACCAAAGAGACATTTTTTTTCTGACGCAGTTCCGTTCCTGTAGTCAACTGACGACTCGGCTTATAGTCAGTGTCACCCGACCTCAACCAAACACGAACTGAACGTATCCATAAATCCATTATGCTTAAAGCATATCTGTCAGGGTCGTGGGGATGCCGGAGCCAGTCCCAGGCGACTTCAGGTGAGAGGCGGGGCACGCGATGTAAAGGTCATCAATCTATAGCATGGTTAACACATTCACTCTCAGACCTACATGAGTAGTCGGAGTAGCCAGTTGAACTGATCTGCATGTCTTTGGGCACCCAGAGGAAACCCACGCAATCACAGAGAGAACATGCGAAGTCCGCGCAGAAAGGCCACAGGGTTTGAACCCTGAACCTTCTCGCTGTTAGGCATCAGCGCTAACCACCGCACCACCATGTCACCCCACCAACTAAAGCCAATGGCTTTAGAGACTCATTAAGAGGAATTACCCAGTAGGGAGCTCCCCCAGGACCTACACACCTTCAAGATCTTTTTTTTTTTTTTAGTTTGCAATCGCTGCCTGTATTAACGTTGAAGTGACATAAGCCAGCCGCCGGCTGCTATAGCGATGGCACCAACTTGTTGTTTGTTTTAATATGAATGTGCGTCTTGTAGAACAGTGTTCTTCTGTCGCCGACAACAGCAAACTACAGTGGTCACGTGTGGCGCGTTTCTATAGAAACGGATCGCTCATCGCCCTGTGCCGTAGACTGGAGAGACCAGCAAGTGTTGCGTGCTGGCAGTAAATTGATTTCACATTATAAAGAGCGACTTCATGGTGGAAAATAGTTGTTTCGAATATGTTTACCTAACGTGTTGGCGTGGATTAATCATTGACCGCATGGACAAGATCATGTCAAAATTACGTTCTATTTCCTCCCCCACGATATTTATCTGTTGTCTACACGGCTACCATTTCACACAGATTTTTTTTTTTTTTTTTTTAAATGCTGATTGCCATCGCTGCACTGGTGCTGAAGTGTGAAAAAAAAAAAAATGGTGTAACTCAAAATGGCGTTCTAAGAACTAAGATCAGACTCAGATCCTGCAGTGCGAAAACACCAAAAAACAAAAACAAAAAAACCCAGAACAGTTCTAAGAACTATGGAAAGGTTCCTCCGGTCTGTTAAGTTCTGTCGGGATCGTTATTTACACACCTGAAATCTAGACGTATCCTTGTAAGTGAAATAAATCATATGTCATTAGGAAACAAATCTCACAGCACTGAACAGTTAAAGGGAATGAGCAGCACATTTAATCATCTAATCTTACTAATATATTCAACAAACCCAATCAAATATATTCAAAATAAAAACCCATAACACCTTTCTAAACAGATTTTCAAAAAAATAAATAAATAAATAAATAAAATAAAATAATAATAAATACCTAAAATCTAAACCAATATACAGTTTTTAAGCATAAATTATGTGTGAAAATCGTACAGGTTGCTGAGTTGCTACAGTACATAATCAATAAGATATTAGAACGGGTGCATTAATACAAGCCTGTGAATTGCCTTATAGCCGGAACTACTGTCAGAGCCGCATCACGCCACGCCACGCCACGCCACGTCACGCCACGCCACGCCACGCCACGCCACGCCATCAGGTTTTATTCCTGCCGTAATAACACATTCTAGAAATCCAGCAGTTTGAGCACTTCTCACATACTAAAATGATCAAATTCTCAGTGGTCACCGAAGAATGCAGAATAATGCAGTGTGTGTGTGTGTGTGTGTGTGTGTGTGTGTGTGTGATTGTGGAATGATGCAGTCTTTACGCTGGATTAGCCCCACAGCTTCAAAGCATTTCAGTTCTGCTCCATTTAGCAGCCCCTGTGGAAAGCACAGTGTGTGTGTGTGTGTGTGTGTGTGTGTGTGTGTGTGTGTGTGTGTGTGTGTGCACAGTTGTGTATCTGTCTTTCTGTGCAAGCTGCAGATAAAGGGGAGTGTGAGTGTAACCAGAATTGTGTTTTGGGGTAAAACGCCTCGCCGTTATCTTTACTTGTATTGTAGTGGTCGCTCTCTCTCTCTCTCTCTCTCTCTCACACACACACACACACACACACACACACACACACACACACTTGACACACACACTTGACACACACACACTTGACACACACACACTTGACACACTAAGTCAGATGATTTCATAAACAAATATTATACCCTTGGATCCCAGTTCCTTTTTTTTTCCCCCCTACCTCACTCCGTTTCTTTTGTGGTCTCAAATTGAATATACACACTCGCACATGCGCGGGCACACACACACACACACACACACACACACACACACACACACACACACACAGTGCTACTGTAACTGGGGCAGAATGATTCAGCCAATAGCCACATTAGCCCGCAGCAACCCAGACAGACAAACGACAAAACATCCTTCTATCCCTCTGCCTCAGAAAACGTGAGAAGGAGCTTATAAAGGAAGAGTGAATTAAAGAGGGAATAAAGAATCGATCGAATGTCCTCTGCAACGTAAGAATTGTTTGTAAGAATTCCTGCCTCATCGCTGATCTGTAGTCGATCTGTCGCGCTACGACGATCTTTTTTACGCACTTGATATATGCAGAAACAGACTTGTAGACATAAACTAAAGAAGTCAATCAATAAATGCGTCTCAAATGTACAAAGTGCAGCAGTGTCCATTACCCCCCCCCCCAAAAAAAAACGAAAGCAGAAGCGTTTTCCTGTTTTCTCTTTTGCCCACGAACGTCCAGGAGGCGTAGCAGGTACTAGCAGGTAGTTTGACCGCAGTCTGATTAGCCATCTATATTTTTTGCTCGAAGAAGGGTTTCAACGCACTATTGTGCTGCACTGTACTGTATCTCTGTCGAAATAATCAAGCATATTAATATTCATAGTAAAAAAAATTTTTTTAAAAACTTCCTTCCAACAGACAGATGGCGAGATTGGGAAAAAAAAAAAAAGAAAGAAAGATGCGCTACATCATTGAGGTGCTTTGCGCCACCAAGAAATATACGAAGCAGTCGAAGCGTGTTACGTTTGAACAAAGATATCAAATGAAGAACGGTGTCTTTTGGGAAAGCCGACAGAGAGTCGGACTTTCTTTTCACACTGCCGTGTTTACGAATACGGAAGGTATTAAGTGGAAGGGTTCGCGAAGCCTCTTCTGAAACAGTGAACAATGGCAGCAGCCTTGAGCCTTCGTGCTTTACTGCGTTTCAGCTTTCACTCGTCTCTCGCCGAAGTGAGTGTGAGAATGAAATGGCCTTGTGCTGTTCGCCAGGATGAGCGTGTGTGTGTGTGTGTTTAAAGACTTAAGAAACAAATTGTTTTTGACAAAGTCAGTAAAGCCAGCAGTGGGAGCAGGACCATGACTATTAATCTGTTCCTCCTCCTCCAGATACGTGAGCTAGCTTTGTAAAATATACAGTACCTTAAAAACATTAATATTAATATGTACATTAAAAACGGTACAAATTGAAAGCTTTCAGGATGTCCTGCGCATACCCTGATTGTTGCCAATGCAGGTCTATTAGAATATTTCGACAGCATACACGTCATACCAAACCGGCACCTTTAAACGAAAATATTCAATAAGCATAATAATCTGTACAACATTACAGTTAAATTACGTCTCAACGTAACAGATGGTGCGTGGGTGGTGAAGCTTGCTTATTGGACTGTTTATCGCGCAAGGTCACAATCCGTGTCCTTTCAAAAGTATTGGAACAACAAGGCCAGGTCTTTGGTTTTTGCCATTAGGGTTTGAGATCGAGACATACTGTAAACATGAGACGACGGATCAGGATTTTAGCATACAATTCCTGATGTTTATATTCAGGCGTATGAAACAACTTAGAACCCCTCGGCACGCTTCGTTTGAACCCACCCATCGTCCAAGTGATCAAAAATATTGGAACACACGGCTGAAAGGTACTTCTTGCTCCCCAGGTTTGACCTGTTCGATCGATTGTTCAAGCATTTAATAACTGTGAATGTCTGCTCGGTTTGACGTCTGGGTTTTGTGCTTGTGAAGGCTGCATTTGTTGTTTGTTAAAAAACCAACATGAAGACCAACATGAAGAGCTGTTTATGGGAGAAAAGCGAGCCGTGTTAAAGCTTAGAAAAGAGAAAAATAGAAAGTGCAATTATTTGGAATGTAAAGAAAAAGAAAGAAACCGGCAGTGTACTAACATCCAGACACCGAACAGGTGGGCCAAAGAAAACAAGAACCCTTCAAGTCAGTGACATAACAAACAACGTCCACAGGGTCTGGGATGAAGGTGTCATAATCCGTTGTCCATGGAAGACTTTTAGAGCAGAAATATAGAGGCCATACGACGAAGATGCAAACCACTCATCAGCACTAAGAATCGTTGGGAAAGGCCAATGTGCGGAGAAAGGAAGGATCTGCTCATGCTCCGAAACATAAGAGCTCAGAGAGTCAAGCACAGTGAAGGAAGTGCCATGGCTTGTTCTTGCATGGCTGCTTCTGGAACGGACTCGTTAATCTTTACTGATGATGTAAGTCATGATATTAGCGGCAGGATGAAGTCTGAAGTCTACAGAAACATTCTGCCTTGCAATTTACAGAGAAAAAAAAAAGCATCCAATCTCATTGGGAAGAGCTTCATTATGCAGCAAGCCGATGACCCAAAACACACTTCCAACACAGCAAAGGACTTCATCAGGGGAAAAAACATGGAAGGTTTTAGATTGGACAAGTCTGTGACCAGACCTTAAACCAGATGAGCAACCTCCTGAAGGGGAGACCGACGGGAGAAACCTCCCAAAGCGAACAAGAACTGCGGTACGAGTCTGGAAAAGCATCACAAAAGAGAAGAGTGCATGACTTTGGGGACGTCATTGGGTTGCTTGCTTTGTACGAAAATTAACCATGGTTTTACTATGATTAAGTAACCGTGGTTTACAATGGTTTGCCGTTTTTCATGGTTTTTTGGGTAACTACAGAAACCATGACTTTATGAATATTGTTTTATCATGGTTTCGCTACAGTTAAACCCTAGTATAATCTTGGTCATAAACCATGGTTTTTGTTTTACCATGGTCTTTCCAAACCATGCTTTTCTTATTTCATTTAATTTATTTCATTTAAGTCATTTGGCAGACGCCCTTATCCAGAGCAACTTACATATATCACATTTTATACAACTGAGCAGTTGTGGGTTAAGGGCCTTGCTCAAGGGCCCAGCAGTGGAAGTCATGGCGAGGCTGGGATTTGAACTCACGACCTTCCAATCAATAGTCCAATGTCTTAACCACTGAACTACCTAAAGCTAGTAGTACCACAGCTACCATGAAGTGCTATGGATAAACCATGGTTGTACTATGGGTAGTACCAAAGTACCATGAGGTACCATAGTAAAACTATAGTTACTGCATAAAAACCATAGGAAACCGTAGTGAATTTTCATAAGGGTATCGCAAGTAAGGGTGTTGTTTACTTTCATTTACTCTTATAGTATTTGTTACTGTACTTTTGCTCACCTAAATTTGGGTGGTCTTTTACCCAAGTAACTCTTAAATGTTTCTTTTTGTTGTCGTTGTTGTTAAATCTCGGCGATTATCTCACACAGTGATAACTCTGTTGTCCTTATCTGGTCGTACAGATGTGTTAAAAACCAGCACAAATTGCGTTATTTGCACCAAGTGTCGATTTTGATTTCATGGGAATTTTTAAAAAAAAATTTCAACACGCGGAAAGTGACCTGGTGCCGTATCTGGTGTTATGCTTATGCACTTTATCACAGAGCTTTGATGCATACAGTACCTCAGTAGTAGCTTAAGACAGATTTCTATTTAGCGTGTTTTTTTTTTTAATAGAAAGTGCCCAGCTCAGTTAGTTAGTGCTATTAGCATATCTCAGCAGCAGCATGAAAGTTAGCAGCTTATAGCCACATCACTTAGCTTTGTTGCCTGCTAAATTAAACCACCTCCTAATGGGAATTGGCCCTTTGGTTTCCATTAACCATTAACATCATTAAACTCTAACGGGAAAACGAACCCCCCCCTTCCCAAACAGCGTTATAACCGAAGGCCTCTGTTTGGTTACAGCCGGATGATTTATTTATTTTTTTCAACAACAACTGTGTCTTTGTTTGCAATCGCAGAGAATTGTCGAAGCGTATGATTTCACTTCATGTGCCAGTGGCCAGGTATCACAACTGCGAGAACAGCACATGCACCGCAAACACACTAACAAATAGGCAGCCTAGCGCGAAGAGGCACAGGAAGTGTGGTTTTTGAGTTCGGGATGCTGAAACACACGTCACCGATATACAGGGCTATGCCGAATTTGTGGTGTAAGAGGAATTGGAGACAACACACAAGCCCGTCCTTGATCATTACCTGTTTTATTTCTTACGTATCATAAAGCATCAGGCAGAAATGAATACATATGAATTTGCCAGTCAAAGGTGTTTCCATCCCAGTTTAACCAATGAATTATGGAAAGTTAATGCTTTATGGAACTTATTAACTGCTCATTCTCTGATCCTGATAAGATTCATCCAAATGCTTCAGAAGTCAGGATATAAAACTGCTGTAATTCCTGCAGCCTCAACCCGACTTGGATGCACGTACCCTTAAAGTCTGTAAAGGTGAAAGTCTGCACTTTGCGATGATGACTTTAAGTCCAATATACTGTGGTTGTCAGCTAGAAGTATATCCGAATATCCAAATATTTATGGACCGACTGTATACTGTATGAACGATGCTTATAAGTAGATATGTACCTAATGTATAGTTCAATTTCTATAAAGTACAACAAAATATGAAATGTTAAATTGACAGAAATGTCAGAGGACAGTATTTGGGAACACTACAGTAGCTGTCACTTGTTTGTTTAGTTGATGAGCTAATGTTTATCTCATAGCTTTATTGAATTTACACTCAGGCCATATTATTTTAGCGTGTTGCATAAATTCATGGCCCGGTAAATACTGTTAAAACTCCACGTTAAAGCAGGTGTTTTTAGGTAGGTGATCAATCAACCACGGGGCCCGGTACGATTCATATTCGTCATTGCCTTCTGGTCTTATTCAATAGTGGATAAAAACCCAACGCAAGCAAGAGATGAAATTTGCAGAGTCTATGGCGACGCCGTAATCAGCATTTCTGCGATCAAGGACTGATTCACTGTTTCAAAAGAGCGAACTGGAGCTCGATGATAAGCCAAGAAGTGGTAGACCAAAGGAAACGGAAGACACTGCGCTGCGGAACGATGAGCTGTTGGATGAAAATGTAGATCATTCTACTGTTCTACGGCGTCTGAAGGCGATGGGAAAATTGCTAGGTGGTTCCACGTGCACTTTCAGGGAGAAATATAGCTCATCGGCTTCACACCTGCATTAAAGAAGCGTTACAGCTTTATTACGAGCCGCTCCATCCTGGAGAAACTGTCGAACGCTGAACGTTACACTGATCGACTGATCAAATTAAGAGGAAAAAAAAAAAACTCAGCGAACTACGATCACAAAAGAAGATCATCCTCCTTCATGACAGCGCAAGGCCACATGCTGCAAAATTGAAGAAAGACACAATTTTAAGCCTTGAATGTGAAGTCGATCACATCCAGCCTACTCACCGGATACAGAGCCAATATGAAATTGCATAGACAGATTCATTTCTCCGAAACCTGAATCCTTCTTTGGTGACGGTGTTCATTCTTCGCCAGATAAATAGCAGAAACTCATAGAATCTAACGGCGATTACTTTGCAGACTCACTCTACAGTATGTACTATTGTAGAAGATCATTTGTTCAAAGGCCACAAACTTATGCACCACCCTAACAAAATCTCTTACAGAGGGTGTACAGGTGTAGGTTACTTCAGTTACAGCAATGAAATTGACTCCACCCACATTAAAGTACTGACCAAAAAATGACCAATGACTTTAGATGTTTATAAAAAATAAATTCACTGACCAATTTCGAATAACTTGCCACATGTTGCGTAGTTGAACATTATATAGGATCTACATTTACATAATCTAATCTAATCTAATCTAATC
>JAOVYU010000039.1:8696614-8708872 GCA_025674565.1 Synodontis membranacea | reverse complement strand
AAATAGTGTTGTTCTATTGGCAGATCGTTCGACTCCTTTCAAGCTGTTTTTTTTTTTTCCCTAAAAAGATGAATAAGAAAATTGAAGTAAGTAAAAGCACCTGAACAATCACGCGGGCTCGTGTTTAATCTTTCGTAATAATCCCATTGTAAGAAATGCGATATTTGAATTTGCTAAGATATCTTTTCTTCTTTTTTTTTTTTTGGCGTATTCTGAACGGGCCTCCCAGAATCCCGACTCTGAAGACGTCTCTAAAACTTTCCCTGCAGGGATACTGACGTACTGTAACTTTGAGACTGGCTTGAAAACCCTGAATGTTCTCAGCAGAGCAATCACGATGACGTGGTATAGTGGCGGGTGTTAAGCTGGTGTGTCAGACACGGCGGCGTTTCTGGGGCTACGTTTAAAAGGGCTTCGTGCGCTCAGTGGCGTGATGCATGATGCAACTTTACAGCAAAATATACTGTATACCTTAGCAAAAAAAAAACCCTTAGATATCAAGGAAAAGTTATATAATAGTGCTCATGGTGAGATTATTTTATAACAAATATAAGACCTTAAGCCTGGACAGACTGTACACTAATTACTGATTTCAAGCTTAAACGTGTCTTATTTTTTCTGCATGGAATTAAGACCTGAATTAAGCAAAATGCTTAAAATGAGTAAAAGACTTAGGCTTTAAAATCTTATATTTGTTTCAAAATATTCTAATAAAAGAAGAGTTGGATTTTTACTAGGGTGTTTTTTTTAGATAGAGCAACTGATTGTAGATAAAATAACATCTTGTGATGAATTAACACCACTGAATGATTTCATGTGTGTGTGTGTGTGTGTGTGTGTGTGTGTGTGTGTGGAACTGCAGAGCTGGAGGTGGCACGGCTCAGTACTGACATGATGCAGGCAGATGTGAAGTTCCCTCAGTCGGAAGCTTCGGGAAACTTCATCCAAATTCCAGTGAAAACCCTTAAACAACAAGGACGCAACGGTATTCCGTCTGCTCTCTCTCTCTCTCTCTCTCTCTCTCTCCCTCTCTCTCTCTCTCTCTCTCTCTCTCCCTCTCCCTCTCTCTCTCTCTCTCTCTCTCTCTCTCTCTCTCTCTCTCCATCTCTCTCTCTCTCTCCATCTCTCTCTCTATCTCTCTCTCTCTTTTATGCAGTTCATATTCATGTTTTCTTCTTTGTCATGTCTCCTTTTTTTTAATTCTAAAACGAATCGATTAATAACAAATGAAACATTATTATTTATTTTTTTTTTTTGCGTTTTTCAAGTTTCAAAATAGAATATATGTGCCGGACTTCCGAGCAATCGAGTTTCTTCTTTTCTTTGCCTCTACTTTACTCTACTCCACATTTCATCATAAATCTCACCTAATGTCAAGACACAGGAAAAAAAAACAAAAAAAACGTTGGCGAGATGGAAATATTAAATGCACCAAAAAAAAAAATGCTTTTGTAAAGCTATATGGATGTAAGTCTTATGAATACAAAAAAAAAAAAAAAAAAAAAAGAGTATTTCATCAGATTAAAAATGAATGTGTTTTCCAGCCAGTTCACATGATTCTTTTAGATTTCTTTCTTTTTTTTTTTTTTCACTGCATTTCTGAAAGCGAACAACAAAGTCCTGAATGTCTACTTACAGTAATTATCCGAATATACCACCGGATACGGTTTTCAGCATCTATCTGAACAGTAAAAGGTCTTAGAATGACACCAAAAGGATGATACCGTTCAATCAGTATCAATTATCATTATCAATAACCGACTTTATCCAACTTTAAGTAATAAAGCAATAACGTGTTCTCTTTCATATATCTCCTTCTGCGATTTACTCCCGCTGGAAAACGATTTCCATTTCGAAGGGAAGAATTGCACTCACCACAGATTTAGAGCTTAATTTATAAGCACCTTGGACTGAAGAATTCATGAACGCGCGCAACAAAATTACATCTCGCCTAAATGTTTATTGACTGCCCCAACAACTGCCCTTAAGCTACAGCTGTGTGCCTGGCTGCTGTTTGTTTTTACCCGTCCAAAGCTTTTTCATTGGTTTAGTTGGTTTGGTTCTTTCATTTAATGGAAAGGAAGTACAGGCCGGTCAATTACTATCACAATGTTCATACATCGAGTGGTGTAGTACATTTTACTTTGCTGTATCTTTTTTTTAATTTTAACCCCCCCCCCCCCCCCTTCCGCTTTTACCTTCCTGAAGAACGCGTGCTAGATTTTGCTCATCGTACCAAAACCAGCGCTTAGTAGTAAAATTCTGCCTTCCCGTTGTGTGTTCCCCAGGTGAGATCCGTATGGCTCTGGTTCTGTACAGGAATCTTGGTCAGTATTTGTCCACAGAGAACGCGAGCGTGCGGCTGGGGAGCGAAGCCGCTTATCCCAATTACTCGCTCATCGTCAACTCGCCTGTAATAACAGCAGCCATAAACAAGGACAGCAACAAAATCTACTTGTCCGAACCCGTTCGCTTCGTTGTCAGCCACTTGCAGGTACCACACAGACACGCACACACACACACACACACACACACACACAAACACACACACACTGCTTTATTTGTGACCTTAGCGCGTCAAGATCAGATTATGGTCCTTCCCTCGTAGAAGTCAGAGTCGAACTTCAACCCGAACTGCTCATTCTGGAGCTACTCCAAGCGCACCATGACGGGCTACTGGTCTACGCAGGACTGCAGGCTGGGCGACACAAACAGCACACACACCGCCTGCTCCTGCACACATCTCACCAACTTTGCCGTGCTCATGGCTCATGTGGAGGTCAAGGTGAGAATGCACACGTACACGTCTGTGTCTTACTATCTTTACGAGGTTCTTCCCTTGTCAAAATTATTAACACCAGTTAACACTTCTCCAAACCTAATTTGGAACCTCAGTTGCTGAAAATCCTTTCTGCGCTTTAAGCCGCAGGTTTTGTTAAAAAAAAAAAAATTCCTAATGGGGACAAGCTAAATGTCACCGCAAGGTCAAAATTGTCAGATATCCCTAGGTGGTGGAGACATTTGGTTCCCACCGAAATATTACAAAATTCCCCCAACACACACACACACACACACACACACACACACACACACACACACACACACAGACACACACACACACACAGACACTAATTGCCCGTGAATCTCAATCTGATCACTTCGTCATTTGAGATGATCTTTTATAGTCAATATTTCATAAATATTTTGGAGCTTGTCATCATCTGACTATCTTAAAGTAGTTAATTTAAAGTTTTTTGCAATCTTGACACTTTCTAGAAATAAAGATTTTGTTTCCTTAAAGGGCAGCTTTGGTCATTTTGGACCTTACCATCTCATAGCAGTGTCTTGTTAAGCTCTATTAACTAGGAACTTGCCAGAGGTGAAAGTTCACTGTGTGTTGGTGGTGAAATTACTCATCAGTGATGAACAGGAAAGACTGTTTGACAACCGTGATAAGCTTAGTGATTACTGGAAAGACAGTGACAGCCCGTAGAGATGGCAGTTGGGTCAGAGCTGTCAACCTTTTCTTGTGAATACCAAGCAAGCTTCAGAGAACCTGATGGATACAAACCCCCAGGGGTGCAGAAGAGGTGGGGAGGAAGAATGGGCCCACCATCTGGACAGACCCAAGGGTAGCAGACCAAAGCTATAACAAGCTATGCAAGATCTGCAAGGATAATCAAACCTTAAAGATCCAACAGTCTAGGATGAAGTGGATGGTGGCAGCAAGAACAACGCATCGCAAAGGTGTTCAACCCCAAGTCACTACACAGTGCCTAGAACTTACAAGTGTTGCAAATGGATTCCCCCAGCATCAGCACAGACAAGAGGTGGAGCAAGTGGCCCATAAGTCATCCCTGTGGAGCCAGGTAGACAGAGGCATAGACAACCAAATGTTGGAGGCAACAGTGGGGGAGTATTCAAGAAAAAGCTGCAGGCCTTGACAATGATCATAGTGAGCCTTGCTTCAGAAAGATTTGGAAAAGAGGAAGGAAAAGGAGCCAAAATCTTAGAGCCCTACTCTAAGAGCCAAACGGAATTAAGGATCTATACCATGTAATGTGGTGCACAGCTTCAAGGAGAATGGAAAGGACTTGAAATGCTGATCAGAAATGGACGCTGATCAACTCTCCAATCCCAAGGTATAGTTTGACAAGCTAGAGTTGCAGCTGAGAGATGTTTTGGAGGTTTTGTGCAAATCTTGATGAAACACCACTCCAGGGCCAAGTGGTATCACTTACAGGGTCTACAAGAACAGTCCTAAACCTCCGCTAAAACTGTGGAAGGTCCTGTGAGTCATCTGGAGAAGAGGCAAAATTCCAGAGCAATGAAGATTTGCAGGAGGGACTTGGATCCCCAAGGAGAAGAACCTCAAGCAGATCGTTCAGTTCTGCATCAACTCCCGGCTGAGTGTCGAAGCCAAGAATTTCCTCAGCTGCTGTGAACCTTCCTCTTCAACAACAGCTTCATTGATATGTCAGTCTAGAAGGCAACATCTGAGGAGTGCCAGGGTGTTTGGTGCACAGAGGAATAGTGGTGTCAAGGAAATGAGAGGAGTGCCGAGTCCCGGATCAGAGTTTATTCCAAGACAGAAGCAAAGCAAGTAGCAAAATCAGACGGATGATTTATTCTGAAGAAGTTCTAGACAAGTAGTTACAGAGAAGAGGAAAGACAGGGAGCAGGGCGGTAAAGACCAGTGGTTCCTTTTTGCGATTACGTTATAGAACTTAATAGGACAAATCATGGACATTAAGAATCATTAACATATAGTATTCATCATTAAATGATAATGCCATTATGAATATTCATAAAATCATTGCCTGTCCGTTACACACAAGCAAGAAGATAACCAGGCTTCTGAGGAACAAAGATTGATTTAAACCAGAACTGTTTTTATCTTTATTTTAGGACTGTGTGTTTGGGTTTACATGGAAGATGTTATTGAAACTTGGAGCCATCTAGTATAAAGACCTTAAAGTGCTGACCGTCCTTATCTTCCTGTCAGACGTCCAGAACAACAAGAGCGGGTTCATGTATGTTTGAAGGAAAAACAAGTTAATTAATACAAATCTAAAGGTCTGTCACAAGCTGACCCCAAATAAAGATCCATCAAATGCTAACACAGCTTATCATCGAGGCCGGAGAGGACAAGGACAAGCTGTCAGTGTTGTGGCTCGCAAATGCATATGGCTCCATACCTCACAAGTAGGTACAGCTCACGCTGACAAAACACCATGTCCCCAGCATAACCCGAGACCTCTTTGGTAATTATTACAACAACTTGCTCCTCTGGAGCAGTTACGTCGACGTGGCATAAGATGGACAATTTGTTAACGATCACAGGGTGCACTATGTCTGTGTTGTTTTCTTTGCTGGCTATGAATATGTTCATCAGATCTGCCTAGTCAGATTGCAGAGCGACCAAGGTTCAATCTACCAAAGATCTGCAGGAATCTTGGCCACTACAAGGGACTGGGGACCTTAGTGGACCTGTTGGAAAAGCATCTCAAGTTCCCATAGCACGTTGTTGTTACTACAACATGGAGACCAGACAACGTTTTCTTATCTGAATCCACCAGACAAGTTGTCACGCTGGCGTGAGCTAACAGTCGATTGGGAAGTTTGCTTGGTCGAGGCCGTTGAAAGGAACCTTGCCAAATATGATGAATATATGGTTTGCAAGTGCAGGCAAGTCAGCTGGAGAACAAGGTACTACTAGATTGACGAAGGTTGCGCGGGATATACAGCAT
This sequence comes from Synodontis membranacea, assembly GCA_025674565.1. NCBI lineage: Eukaryota > Metazoa > Chordata > Actinopteri > Siluriformes > Mochokidae > Synodontis > Synodontis membranacea. The sequence goes on along the minus strand of JAOVYU010000039.1, from coordinate 8,703,122 downwards.
GATCTTTGGGCAGAGCTTTCAGTGTATCGGAAATCTAATAGCAGAGAAGGAGAAGCACCAACAACGATACCTCTAGATAGCTGTGATTTAAAAGGGGAGAACCATGAGGCTAAGTAGTTTACTAGCGATCCGATCTGACGCTGAAAGAGCTGAAACACCTGATGATTCCAAGAACACTGAAGCTCGGTCTAGAATCATCAGAAGATGTATTTTCTGTAAATGGTTTTACTCAAAAAAAAAAAAAATGTAAATAACTTTTAATCCAATTAAATCCTCTGGTAAATGCGGACGAATAAGTTAACCCTTTATAGGGCACTAATTGAAATACTTGGAAATTCAAAATTTTGAACCTAGAGTGTTTTTTGAAGATAAGTTGTTTATTTTGCGAAAAAAAAAAAGTTACCATGTAGTTATCATGTATGGTTCCTTGCAGGTCGAGGGGAAACATTTTTTCCAAAAAGTGTATATGACGAAGAACGTCAGAAAAAATCCTGAAACATTTATTCATTCACAAAATTCAGAAATTCCATGTGGTTCTACAAGGCCATTTTATGTGTCCATTGAAGTTAATACATATGGTTTCTTGTACTACAGTAAACCCTCGTTTAAGTGAATTTCCGCGCAGTTAGAGCATAGAAAACCTGTTTACGACCTTCTAAATAATAAGTTTTTAACATTATTAGAGCCCTCTAGACATGAAATAACACCCAATTTTTTTGAAAAAACTTAATAAAAAATAAAAATAATTGACTCAAGACAACCGAGCGCAACTCGCATTTTCACTGTCTCGATCAACTTTTTAAAGAATATACTGTATTTGAAAAAAACGCGATAGAGTGAAGCCGCGAAATTCGAACCGCGTTTATACAGTGACTGTGTAAAGGGTTAAAGTAGAAATCACACACTGGTTTTGGTCAGTGACGGTAAATTAGGGCGTCTTTCACCAAGGCACTAAAGAATTTAAATATTAAGAGGCTCAGGCTAAATAACAACAACGTTTTTTCTAATCTCTTAAATGTTAGCTAGCACGATAATACAGTAACTCTGCTGATGCTAGTTGAATGGTAATTGCTAGCTGTCACAGTTCAAACTGCCTCAATAATCTAAAGTGTAACGCAGCAGATAAATTAAAGTTAAGGGTATTAGGACACATTGTTTACTGTATGTCACATCTGTTAGGAACTTTAGATCAACCTCTCGAGTCGTCCTATGTTAAAAAGTCACGTTATCTATAGAGAAATCAGGTGATGACGTAATTGAAAGTGTAATGAGTGGAGTTTTTTTCCTTTTTCTTTTGTAGTATGATGCGGGGAGTAAATGTCAGAATAATTAGTTGGACAAGGCAAACTCGAGTACAGTTCAGATACTTAAAAACGTAATTGATCATTATTTTGAGCTAAAATGATCGCTGTTGTGTGTTTGCTTTTTGAACAAAAACAACAACGGGAAAGAAAGCTCTCGTCTACGGTAATTAAAAAACGACGCACCGAGACAAACTACTCCTGCTCCAGACTCGCACAGTGGTTTGATCTATTGTTCATGTTAGATTTGCACAGGCATTTTTAATGATTGGGGGAAAGCAACATTAGCAAACCGAGAAAACTGCATGTCTCTTACCAAAAAAAAAAGAAAAAAAAGAATTGAGACGCAGCAATGCGCCATCTGCTCCTGCCATCAGGCCAGTCAGTCTAATGGAGTTAAAAATGAGGATTCTCTTAAATTTCAAGGGACACGGTATACCTATAAATAAGATCCTTGGTCGCATCATCATGAGATTACAGTGTAAATATGTTTCATCACACGTTATACACTGTTATATCACAGCATCCTAGTAAGAACAGTTCAGACGAAAAACAGTTATTGAGCAAAGGCGTGCTGCGGAGCGAAATTATCAATGGTGCGATGCCAACGCTAAGTGAATTCCTTTCCTAAAACGGCAAGTCCCAGGGTGTTTAGTTCCTCATATACCACGGCCGTAGTAGTAAAGTACAGAATAATATCCACAGAGGACACGAGTGGGTGTGCCTTTGCTTTTTAGTTCAGCAGTCAGATTCAACGTACCAAATCCATAATTTAATGTAACAAGATGGAGGCGGACTCCATTTAGCTTTCCACTTCCTTCCCTGCGAGAGACATTCTGTCTAATCCTCCACACCACAAGTAAATCAGGATTATCAAATGGCGAAAAAGATGGGAGAGGAGCGAGAGAGAGAGAGAGAAAGAGAGAGAGAAGGGGAAGAGAATCAAATTTCTTGAAGCCATCAAGCACAAGCAGCTTATAATGTATGTTACCTCTCTGTGGATGTGCGACACGCACACACACACACACACACACACACACATTCATCACTCATGTGCTGAGGGTAAAAATTTGTCAGTTGGGATTTGATAAATAGACCTGCAATAAAAATTCTCACACACACACACACACACACACACACACACACACACACACACATACATTAACGGATATACATATTATGGGCCTAAAATATGCCATGGCATTTATGAATGGGAGGTGAGTGCCAAAATTTTTAAGGCACAAAATGCATGCATAAAGGTCGTTATGTACATAAATGTAAATGCTGTGTACTGAGGGCAGAGCTGACCTTAAACGCACCCTCACATCTCACACACACACACACACACACGCACACACGCACACACACACACACACACACACACACACACATCAATGCCTCTTTTCCTCACCCTCCAGGCTGTGTTAATGGTCATCGTATGGATGGATGAATGATTAATCAAATGGTGTGTGTGTGTGCGTGTGTTTGTGTGTGTGTATGTGTGTGTGTGTGTGTGTGTGTGTTCGATGCTTAAGCTCGTTTTCTAATACTGCAGATGAAATGGATTTATTATCTGAACACTCGAAGGCCATGTGGCTGCTGACGAATGAACCGCATTGTTTCTGCTCGGTATAGTTCAGACAGTGCATTAAGGCATGCTGAGTGCTTTCTCCCCTCATCATCTGTTCACTTCATAGCGCTGGAGATCACATGGACCCCATCGCTACAGCCACATAATTGTAAAATCTAATTAAGTAGCCATATTTAACCTTCGGTGCACTTATTAGTGATTTAAGCTGGGGTCCGAAACACCTAATGATTAAAAAAAAAAAAAAAAGTGAATTTCATGCGCACAGGAGTAATTCGGCTAAGTGTGTGTGTGTGTGTGTGTGTGTGTGTGTGTGTCTGTGTTTTAGAGCACTGTTCCAACTTTTCAGACATCTACAGTTTACACTTTTCACCTTTCTGTGCTTTTCTGCCTTCTCAGCTAAAGCTAGATATATCAGTAATTAAAGTGTAAAGACCGGTACTTTAATAGGTCCGTTGATAAAGAGTAAATATCTATCTAACTTACTTTACTATAGAAGTCAGTTTATTATTCATTACCGCAATGAGGGCAGATGAGTACCCGGAGGCTTTTGTTAGCTTTTGTTGTTTAACATGTTTTAGTGCGTATACCCCGCTTCAAATCGTTTGACTTTGCGGCGGTTCATAAGGGCAGATGGTGGCCTAATGGTTAGGGAGGCCCATCTGTAGTCGAAAGGTTGCAGGTTCGAATCGCCGACCAACAAGATACCAATGAGGTGCCCTGAGCAAAGTACCGCCTCCGAAGCACTGCTCCCCATGCTGTGTGTCACGATTTCACGTGTGGGTTAAAATGCACAGGGCAAATTTCGTCATCGCGCACAATGTGTTCAATAATGACTTTCACTTAAGTCCAATCCAAGATATGTTTCAAACACAAATCAGACATGGGAAGGAAAAAAAAAAAAAGTACACGGATAACACAAATGTGTACCTCGTTCTTGGCTGATACAGCTTCTAAGCATATACGCTAGGCAGGAATTTGCTTTTTTGATGAATTGGGCCTTAATTTTGGATCATTCCTCTTGGAACCAAGTTTCAACCCAAGCTCTACTGGCTAAATAAATCCGAATAAATAGATCAGTGACACGCTTATATTTTTACGGGAAATGAGGGGAGCAAATTTGAGCCGAGCCTGTTTTCAGACTGATGTAGAGGAGTCGGACTTGGTTTCATCTCAGTACATTATTTTTTCATGTGTGATCCGTTTGTACGAGGACTTTGGTACAAAATGTATGGCGATTATCTCGATCTCTTTTTTCCAGTGTGTTCGATTGTGTATCTTTCATTCCTATTCCGTCTCTCTAAATCAAAATTGACTTTCTCTTTCGCCTCTCACAAATGGCACTTCACTCTCTCTCTCTCTCTCTCTCTCTCCCTCTCTCTCTCTGTCACACAGAAGGCAGATCAGATGCAAACAACCTTGTTGGATATGATCACATGGGTGGGGATACTGCTCTCGCTTGTCTGCCTGCTCATCTGCATCTTTACCTTCTGCTTCTTCCGTGGCCTGCAGAGCGACCGCAACACCATCCACAAGAACCTGTGCATTTCGCTCTTCATCGCAGAGATGCTCTTCCTCGTCGGCATCTACCGTTCAGACCAGCCTGTGAGACATGCACGCACACACTCGTACACTGCCGTTTAGTCACCAGGATCTATGTAAAGATTAAAACACAATGGATTAGTCCAGCTCAATGCAGAGATCCCACCCCAGAACACCCCAGTTTCTTTTTTTTTTAGAATCTGTAACGCCACGGCAATTTGCCAATTCTTATCATTTCTATTAATAAAGGAATAACACGTTGTACGTTTTATCAGTTTACGGTTACAGTTATATGTGGAAATGTAAATGTGAGTTACGTATACATTCACAGTAACATGTGGAACATCTGTGAAATGAGTTAGTTCCTGCACATTACGGTACAGTCATGGGAAATGAAAGTACACAAGGACACCTTCAGTTCTCATTCAACTTTTATAAACAATCAAATAACTTCAGGTGACAACAAAGGAACAAAACATGTTTTTCCCCCCAAAAAGCAGACCAGCATTCAGAAACCACAATGTGAAAAAAAATAAGTACGCCCAATAATTCAGAAACGTGTAGAATCATCTACAGCAAACGATCACTTGAAGTTAACGCTTTCAGTAGACATCTATAAGTCTGTCGCATTGTTTTGAAGAAGTTTTCTTCGATTTTTGAGGGCATTTGTTTATGCACGGCTCCTTTAAGGTCCCGTCACGGCATCTCGACGGGGTCTGGACCGGGTCTTTTTTTTTCTTCTTTAGCCACTCAGATGTTGATTTGCTGGTGTGCTTGGGATTATTGTCCTGTTGCATGACCCAATTTTGGCCCAGTTTTAACTGCTGGACAAATAACCCAACATCTGTCTCAAGAATATTCTGGACTAAAGCAGAGTCCGTCGTCGTCTTAATAACTGCAAGTTTTTCCCAGGCCCCGTGGCTGCAAAATAACAAGCTCAAATCATCACCCGTCCATCACCATGCTTGACAGTTGCTATGATGTGTTTTTGGTGATATGCTTCCATGAAAGCTATGCTTGTAGCTCTTGGGGTTTCTTTGTATCTCTGAGCATTAAATGGTCTGACCTTGGACCGAATTTGCAGGGACGCCCACTCCTAGGGAGATAAGCAACAGTTCTGGAGGCTCTCTATTTGTAAACAGTCCTCCTCACTGTAGGTTGTTGAATTTCGGGTTGTTTGGAGATGGCCTTATGACCCTTCCCAGATTGATGAACAGCAGCAGTTGCTACTCAGAGGTAACGGCTGATGTGCCTTTCTTCTTGACAACATGTACCGACTCCAGAATATCAAAAGTGTCAAAGTTTTGGTTTTATAGAGGCATTCACACTTCTTTATCTTTAACTAATAATGCACGTTTCATTTCATTTTTTTCCAAGGACTACATATTGATATCTTTTTTTGTCACCTAATTATTTGTTAGTTTAGAGAAGTTTGTGAGGTCCCTACAACTGTTACAGTATTTAGGCCCTGATAAAATAATAAAAGCAGAAGTGTTGAAGGAGAGCGTACTTTCTTTCTCCCACGACTGTATAACAGCTATAAACAATCATTCTGTCGCCAGTCTCTCGCCAGTTTTTTACCTCCTGATATCAATAGGACAAAAGATCCTTTTACCATGCTATGTTATTGTTTATCGTGTTACCGAGAAACCATAAAGTCCTCTGTCCTAAAGACTTTCTCAAACTAACGACAGCAAACTTACTGACCTTTACATATGAAGCACTGACGGAAACTCTTTATATCATACGCTTATCAGACGCTTCACCTTTATTTTCTTTGACAAAAAAAAACAGCACATTTGAAATCTGTTAATTGTAATTAGTTATCTGTTACAGCACGAAAGGTTTTGTTCCTTGTGGAAGACGGAGACTATAGAAATGATAACGTTAGAACAAGGGCATTAATATAAACCTGTGGCAGCTACTACCAGAAAATCTATCAACACCTTGTGATAATGCTATCGTATAGACTAATTATATGCAACCTTACAGTATAATTAGTATTTACACGTCCTGCCCATCAAAATCCAGTTCCTTTTAATCCAGGCTATTTTAAGGAAGTCATTTTCGGCCCGTT
>JAOVYU010000039.1:8586818-8609771 GCA_025674565.1 Synodontis membranacea | reverse complement strand
CTTTTCCTTTATTTCATCCCAGTGGACCAAAAGATGCACAATACAGAGTTATTTTCTCAGCAGTTTGTGACCCCAGTTCATGCTTGTCACCCTTTTTTTTTTTTTTTTTTTTTTTTCCCATCTACGCAACTTGGAGTTGAACACTGTTGGAAAATGGAGTGAGAAAAAGAAATGCTTGCTCTGTCGTTTTGAGGAGGGTTACTTTTTATTCCCTGTGTTTGAGATCGTCGAAATCGAATTCCTGCACATGGTGGAAGAGCGGTAAGTAATGATGACACTATGAGATGAAGCCCAGAAGTGGATGAGTTCCCTTCGAGTCTGGTTCCTCTCGACGGTTCTTCTACATGTCGTCTTGGGGAGTTTTTTTATTTTATTTATTTATTTTTTTTTTGACCCACTGTTACCTCCAGCTTGCTCGGTGGGGATCTAACTCTAGCAGTCCAGAACACAAGAACCTCAATCACAATGGCCTTATATGCCTTTAAATTGAGCCTGTTCTAATGCAAACTGTGATCACATCATTGGCTGGACCAAGTGCGTTCCATGACTTTTCAACTGAGAATGCTGGGCAGTATCTACGCTATGAGTGTATATGGCCACTGGATGGCATCGCTCTGGGGTCCTCCCCCTTGTTCAGAAGTCCCTTAAGGCCCCTTCCTATGAGCCTATGAAGGACACTTTCCTCGTATGCATTGGTGGCAAGACGACTCTGGGGTCGACTCGATCGTTTCACGCAACCTTGTAAATCAGGCCGGTGATCTTGCAGACTTGAGCCTGCAGAATATTCTTTGCCTGGTTTGCACCCTGTGTTTTTTTTTTTTTTTTGTTCTGGACTGATCCTCAGACCAACAGTTCATCTGTCATCTGCACTCCTCGACCACCGAGTCCTCGACCGCTGGATGATGGACATTATGCACAGATTCTTCCCAGTGCTGTAATCACAGAAGTCACCTTGTAGCAGCTTTGAAATAGTGCTAAAGTGAGTCCTGTACGTATTTCACGACATTGTTTGCGTAGGTGATTCTCATTATCCCTGGTGGGTAAGAGAAGGGTGACATAAAAATGCCAGTTATTTATGTAACTATCGGTATTTGAATATGTACCTAGCAACCCGTGAGCCCTCGGGTGAAGTGCTAATCACTATGATGATGTCATTGCGTCTTTAGGAACGAGCTCCGGTGCGGTGAGAAGGTACCTGGAAAAGTTGCAAGTAACAAGTATTGTGCACTAAAATTTGATCATTCCTTCAGGTCACAGCCGATGTAGGTGAGCTGCTGGGAGACAGAAAGGTTGACGCCATTTTGTGCGTGGCTGGAGGCTGGGCAGGAGGCAGTGCGAAGGCCAAAAGTAAGAACAGGACCCCCACCCCACCCTTTTTTTTAATCTGTCTAGGAGTGACCACATTGAAATGCAACACTGTTCAACTTCAACTTTTGTACTGTTAATGTAGCAGCACTTTGACTCCTTCTGTCTCTGCCTCACTATTTTTAGCCTTGTATAAGAATGCCGACTTGATGTGGAAGCAGAGTGTGTGGACTTCTACCATCGCCAGTCACCTAGCAACCAAACACCTGAAAGAGGGGGGCCTTCTCACACTGACCGGAGCCAGAGCTGCACTCGGGCCGACCCCAGGTACAGACTGTTGGGATATCCTTAAAACCTAGAGAAGACACCACTTTTTTTTATTATTATTATTTTTTAATTATTTAAAGTTCTGTGGTTTTATGGCGTCATTATATTTTGTACAAAATGCAACCAAGTAATGGATCAACCATCAAGGAGGTCACATATGGTAGTGAGGACCGACCGCACCATTTTTTAACATCATGTTTCATATCAGCCACTAGGCCTGAGAAATGTTGTGTTGGAAGTGTCCAGGTGATGCAACCAGATAGTGTACTTGCTGTACTACCTTGCAGCAGTGATCAAGGATTGGCCCATTTGCAGTCTTGTAGATTTGGAAGTCATAATGAAAACGTGATGTGTTTTTATTATTATTATTATTATTATTATTATTATTATTATTGTTCTGCTTTGTGGGCTTTGCTTAGGCAAGGAAACCCACCCCAACCCACCCTCACAAAACTTGTTTTAACCCCATAGCAAATAAACAACTGGTCTGACGATAAAATGCGGGTTATCCATATAGGGTTAACCGAACAAGTAGAGCGTGTAGAGGCTTCTGCGGAAGCATCAAAATCCTAGGGCCCTGGCAGGACACTATATGTAGAAGAAGTTAAGTGGCCCGTGTAATAGGGTCCATGTTTCTCCTGCAACATCACATTGCTCAGCTGGTGATCCCAGACCCTGGCAACCTGGCTGAGGTACCAGATCCTGCCATCCATCTGAGACAAGGCAATGTACCTGGCTGCCATGGTGTTATAAAACAGTGGGAAAGCAACGGTGGAAACCAAGGTCATGGGCCACAGGTAGGACTTTGTAGCCAAGTTGTTGACTCCTACAGAGTTGCAAGTGTCAGCACAGCATGTAACAAGTATTAACAAGGCCAGATGTGAGCTTGGGCATTCGGTCCCGATGTGTTGTAGGAGAATCACAAGCGCAAAGTGTTGACACTGACACTGGCCGCTCCCAGATCTGGGTCACCACCTATAGTGTACCACTTGCCCCAAGATATCTGTACAGTACTCGACCGTGCATCAGTCAGGCCATTGTGCAGACCGCTCGAAGAAGTGCTCTGATCGTGTGAGCAGATTGTGTAATTTGGACTCCAGCACACACCGTGGGAGACTGCTACTGTAAAATAACGAATGTTTACGGACCTGACTGTAGTTTGAGAACGCCATTTGAGCAGGCCGTCATGTGGTCTCCTGGCCAAACCGACCACCTTATGTTCCGGCTCATTCGTGACGTCACATTTGACGTTAGAACAGGGAGGGCCAACGTGCCTACAGTACTCCTGAAGAACCGCACACCGCGTTTCCCAGCCAGTGAGAGAGGAATCTGTAGCGAATATCTTTCTCTGGTAAGTTGACCGTTCCCAAATGGACCACCTATTACTGACACAAACTTTTTACAGTCGGTGACATTTGAGGTCCAGTAACAGGCAGAATGCCCGAAGTTCTGCAGGACTCGTTAATGTGGCTGATAGTTGCCGTACCTGGTGATGATTGCAAAACACCGAATCTGACCAACCCGATGTGAAAAAAGGATGGGTTGTGTGTCCTGGCTGTTTTGTGGCGGCATACAGGAGCCGTTTATCCAACTATGGTAGTATTCCGACGCCTCTGGCCATCACAGGAGACAAGGTCACCTGTATAAATAAGTGTCGCACGGATCTATAGATGTAAACCAGTCCTGTGGCTGTACAGATTGAACTGCGTTTGCATATGAAAAGGGAAAATCTGAAAAATCTGATGTAGTTAACTTTCAAGGAGCGATGTTTTTAGCCGCTCCACTGTCAGCCTCTGCCCTCTGCGGCGCCGTAAACAGAAAAATACAGCAAAGTTATTCTGATCTTTCCGAGCCTCCCTGCAAAACACAAAAGTCCTAAATAGTTAACAAGCTGCCCCCATTGCATGATAGTAGGCAGATCAGTGAAAGGACGGATAGATGAAAGGATTTTAATCCATTCTGTAGAAGCAGAAATGATGTGTGGGCGCTTCTGCGTGTTGCCGTGCCCTGCTCTGTTGATCAGTGTCGATTTTTAAAACTTGTAGAAAGGGAGTGCGGGGTGCACGCAAGCCACAACCGGACCTTACTTTGCTGCTTTTAAGTACGGAGTATTGTTTCGAAAAGAAATATGTAGGACATGCTGTGCAATGGTCCTGACTCGTGTGAAAACAAAAGCAGTGCGGAAGCTCATTTCTGCCCATTTTTGTTGCGCACTGTCCACGTGACGTTTCCGTTGCTAGGGAAACATGTCGTCAATCAGTATGTCAACAGATACCATTTTATTGAGGCAAAAAATAGGACATTTTGTACTGTGTTTAATTCACAGTTCCCCTCTTAAAGGATTGGAATGGCAAGGCCGATTCTTTTGTTTCTGTGCTGTACAACAAAGACAAACGAGATCAGAAGATGAATACGAGACGATAGATCGGAATTTTCGGCTTTCATTTTCTTAGAATTCCATCTAGGTGTGTTAAACAGCTTGCTCGTTTTGTCTGAACCCGTCCACTCGTTAAGTGATCAAAAATATTGGCACACACGACGGACCCGTTATCGAAAGGAAGATTTATGCTGTTCCAATAATTTTGCACACCCGACGGCTGGATGTCCCGCCACACATCTAGATGTAAACGTGAGCAAATGGAAGCCGAAGTTCTGACCCGTCTCATATTCACCTTTTGATCTCAGACCCAAACGTCTTCGGCGTCTAAGACAAAAACCTCGAGTCTTCCTTTGATGAAACGCCCATGGAATGACAGATGAATGAGACGCTACAAGATTTCATTTATTTGCTCAGCCTCTTTTCAATGCTCTCCGTAGGAATGATCGGCTACGGCATGGCAAAGGCTGCAGTGCATCAGCTGTGTCACAGTCTGGGTGGCGACAAGAGTGGCCTTCCTGCCGGAGCCGCCGCGGTAGCCATCCTGCCGTGAGTAAATACGCTAGAAACTTTCATTACTGGGGTTCTGTTCGCCAGATTCATGGAAACGATGTGAAAGTCGTTACTGAAAATGTAACGTCATCTATCATAGGAAGAAAAATCTTTCATAGTTGAAATGTTGGTTGGTCTGTTAATAAAGACAACGTTAAAAAGACACCACCACCACCACCCGAGTCATTTATATCGCTAGCACAGTATTCCTCCCGTGGAAGAGACCGATCAGGATCGACGCATTAATTACACATTTTGTATCATTCTGTGTTTGAATGCAATGGCGGAATTAGTCCATATTTAACTGATTTGGAAGACCTGCTTGTTCGCCTCAGTTTTTATTTTGTATTGCATCCCGTTCTGATCTTTCCCACCAACTATTGATGAGTAAGAAAACAACTTTGGTAAATGAATAAAACCGGGACCTGAGTGGCACAGAGGATCGCTGTATCCACGTTCCTGTCGTACTGTGACGGGATTCTTTAGAGGTGCTATACCAACAAATGATTGCGTTCACACTGAGGACAAACATCACGTGTTCGGTTTATGGCTTAATTTCCCTTTAAGCGAGTGATACGACTACAACTACATCTACCGTGCCTTTCGTCTTTCAGAGTTACTTTGGATACACCCATGAATAGACAGTTCATGCCAGATGCCGATGTCACTTCCTGGACCCCGCTGGAGGATGTAGCTGAGTGAGTAGAACCTGTTTGTAGCCTGAACAATGTGCTATTTTAAACCTTCCATAATCATTATTATCATTATTTCTATTTTTATTATTATTATACTTTTTTTTTTTTTTACTCAACCCTAATTACACCGTACAGCCATATGTATGTGGACAAAACGCCACAATACCGATACGTTGAATATCCTGTTCCAAAGGCATGGCGTTACTTTGGAGACCATCCACTAGATTGTGCATTGTGCACGAACATTGTGCATTGTCATGCTGGAACAGGTTTGAGCCCCTAAACCCTACTATATACACTGAGTATACTACAGCAATCATGTGTCTCCAACTTTGTTTGGGGAAGGGTCACATATACACATAGGGGTGATGGTCAGGCGTCTACGTACCTTTGGCCGTATGGTGTATGAACCACCAGTTCTTGCACTTTACATTCCTGTGCTAGCGATTTGGTTCGTGAGATTACTGTTAATCATCTCTTGTGGAAAATGATCAGCCCTGTCCTTTCTTTGTGTTTTCCATCTTATGGTGATTAAAATCCATAAAATCTGAAAGTGTCATGAAAATATACTGCCCCGGATGAGGGCTAATGATATTAGTGATATACCAGTTCTCACTGGGAGATAAAGGTTTTGCTTCCTGAAGAGTTTTGGGTCTCGTATGCAGTATTTGGGCTGCTGAGCTGGGAAATTTCCCTGAAGTGTTCCTGTCACATACAGTTTTTCTGGAAATGCCTATTTATTTATTTTTGTATTTTTGTTCCCTGTTTTCAAAGTTGCCTACAATGCAAGTAGTAAAAAAAAAAAAAGACATGTCAGGGCTCAGTGGACCTGCTTGGACTCAGGCATACTGTACATGGGCAGGATAGATGCTAACAGGTGTTGGACAGGAATTAATAGCATTAACATACACATTTTTTTTTTAGATTACTAGTGAATCTTAAAAAAAAAAAAAATTAATGTTGTGGAAAAGTGCTGTTTTTCATAACTTAATTCAGAAAGGAAAACTTAATACATAATATAATACACCGATCAGGCGTAGCATTATGACCACCTGCCTAATATTGTGTCGGTCCCCCTCCTTTCGCTGCCAAAACAGTCCTGACCTGTCAAGGCATGGACTCTACTAGACCCCTGAAGGTGTTCTGTGGTGTATGGCACCAAGATGTTACGTCCTTAAAGGACCTCCATGGATCAGACTTGATTGAGATCTGGGGAATTTGGAGACCAAGTCAACACCTCAAACTCCTTGTTGTGCTCCTCAAACCATTCCTGAACCGTTTTTGCTTGTGGCAGGGAGCATTATCCTGCTGAAAGAGGCCAGGGCCATCAGGGTATACCAGTTTCTACGAGAAGGTGTTCATGGTCCGCAACAGTACTTAGGTAGGTGGTACGTGTCAAAATAACATCCACATGGATGGCAGGACCCAGTGTTTCCCAGCAGAACATTGCCCAAAGCATCACACTCCCTCTGCTGGCTTTCCTTCTTCCCACGGTGCATCCTGGTGCCATGTGTTCTCCAGGCAAGTGGCACACATGCACCCGGCCATCCACGTGATGCAAAAGAAAACGTGATTTATCAGACCAGGCCACTTTCTTCCCATTGCTCCGTGGTCCTGTTGTGATGCTCATGTGCCCATTGTTGGTGCTTTCGGCGGTGGACGGCAGTCGTAACGGGCACCCTGACTGGTCAGCCCCATACACAACAAACTGTGATGCACTGTGTATTCTGACTCCTTTCTATCAGAACCAGCATTAACTTCTTCAGCAGTTTGAGCTACAGCCGCTCGTCTGTTGGATCGGACTACACGGGTCAGCCTTCGCTCATAGTCCAGAGCAACAGTCCAGTTAGTTTTCTCCTTACCCCAGGTAACACACTTCTGACGTTGAGAGTGGCTTGATATTCAGTAGGTGACAGTTTATAACCCCTTTCCTGAAGATGTCCGTATGTGGTGGCTCTTGATGCACTGACACCAGCTTCAGTCCACACCTTGTGAAGCTCTCCCAAGTTCTTGAATTGACATTTTTCTTCATCCCTGTTGCTTGTGCACCTTTTTCCTACCACGCTTTCCGTTAATACGCTTTCACTTTCGTGCGTCGCTTATAGAAAATATTGCACTTTTTCCATATATTCCTAACTCATAATTTTTTGAGAGTGTGTTGTTAGATAGATAGATAGATAGATGCTGAAGACAAGATAGATAGATGCTGAAATTTAGTGTTGCACTTACAATAAAGTAGCCAAAAGGAGGCTTGGCTTGGAGTATACACTTCAACCTCCAGGATGGGGAATGACTACTAGTCTTTACTAGTGAAAGAAGAAACTGATTCAGGACATCAAGTAAGGAGAATTGCTGAGACAAGGTAGATTCCGTGTTAGACCTTCCAGGCAAAGTTCAAACATCATTAGTGTCGGGGGGGAAAAACGAATCAAAAGGGTCAAGCAGGTTCAAAAATAATCATCTTAGAACATGTCCTACAGAGAGAGAGAGAAGGCACTCTCAGCACAGTGCAGGGGGTTTTATGGCATACTCCAAGAGACAGTGAATCCTTGTTGAACAATGCAGTTTGATCCTGAAATGAAAAGCATTTTACCACCAGGAACTAAAAACAAATACGTGGTTTATATTGAACAGATAATGTGTTCCAAAGAGATACAAATACAGATACGAAGAAGAAGTGTACTTTATTTTATATTAGAATGCCTGCAGTCCGTAACAGTAGTTGAGTAATATAGCTTTGGTAGTTGTTAAACTGTTTTGGGTCCCGAAGCTAAACTGAATTGTACTTTGTCTTTCAGGTTGTTGCACAGGTGGGCGATGGGAGAGGAGAGACCGCCATCGGGCAGTCTAGTGCAGCTCGTTACCACAAACGGCAAAACGGAGGCCACACCTGTTTAACTCTGCGTGTGCGTGTGTGTGTGTGTGTGTGTGTGTGGGTGGGTGAGTGGGTGGGCGGGTGTGGGTGTGCATAGGTTTATGTACCCTTTTGAGGACCAAATATCCTCACAAAGATAGTAAAGTCTGACAAATTTGGATAAACCTCACAGGCCTTTTCTTTCTTTCTTAAACAAAAATAATAATAAAAAAAAAAAATCAAAGAGCCGCAAAGTAACTAAGTAATGAAAAAGAAACTATTGGACTCTTATTTTATTTAATTTTTCTTTTTTTTTTTTTTTTTATTATGTGCAGGCATAGCGTTAATTAGCTGCATTACGTCATTATAAGGTCCTCACAAGTATGGCAACGGCAACGTGTGTGTGTGTGTGTGTGTATATGTGTGTTTAAAGTGGTGCCTGTGCGATATTGGACATGCTGATCGAATTAAATTACTCAGATCAGTACAGTAGTAACTGTTCAATCCACTACACTCACGTGCATGGACAAAAACAGAAAAACACACATTTAAGGGTCTGAACATTTCTGCAATTCGAAAGTGAGTATATTTTTGATATGTATGAAAATGTGGTGTGTGTTTTTCCTTTTGAACACTGGAGGGCAGCATTGAGTTGCACTCGTTGGTTTCCGTCTCCACGATGCTTCTTGCTGTCAACAGCCTTTATTGCGTCAAATAAACATTACGCCAAATGGTTGGAGATCATTAAAACGAGAAGTGTGTGAATGTTTTTTTTCCAGTGTTTCCACGGTCTCCTCTAACTGAAGGAGTCGCAGTCGAATATTTTTCACTCAATATTGCTTCTGGGCGAGTTGAATTTGGGCAAGCATTCCTTCTGGTGACCCATCGAATTCCTGGTTCACAATATATACATGTCCATTTACACTATAAATAATGGCACAATATGATGTGGTATAAATACGGGACTGATTTATTGTCTAGTGATACCTAGCTTGGTACCGAAGTTTCTTTCAGGTTCTAATCACACAGCGTAATGGTTATCGTAAATTTAGCTAGCTTGTTAACCAGCGCTGGTATTGGTTTTAATTACATAATACAAAAGTTACCTGAAGATTAGCTGGTTTTCCTAGTTTTAAGTACACAATATACTATATAGTGTAGTTTCCTGAAGTTCGGCTTGCCTACTAGACATCTTTACTAATTTTGTTTTATTTACACAACCTTATAGGTGGTGACTTTTAACTAGTGTGATACAAATTGTATACTGGTGTTTTAAGTACCCAAGCTGCTATTATTTTCCATAAAATCCTTGCACAATAGTAGGGGTTGTACGAGTGCTCATTTTTACTGCTCAAGCGGTAATTAAAAAAGAAAGCTGGTCAATTAGCAATCTTCTCCGTAGTTAATGGAAAAACTGATTCAGGACATCAGGTAACAAGGTCAAAGACTATAAGGCGAAAAAAAAAACTGAAACAAAAAGGTTTATAAGGTTCAACAATGGTAAGCTACAAGCATAACCGTTGGTCATGACGGAGGAAAGGCACCCCCGACAAATGGCAGAGGGTCTATAGGGGACAGTGTAGTGGTAGCATGGATGCATTTTTCTTGTCTTCTTGCAATTTGATACTGATACTCTTTTTGGTACATTTAGGGTATTATTTGAAAATCTATGGGAAATTTAATTAAATAAGTTTTGCCAACAGCAACATAAAAAACAAATTGAACAGCTTATATTTTCCAGACATATACAAAATACAGGTACGAAGGGGTGTACTTTCTTTATTCTGTTACAATGATTGCCAGAAATCTGTGTGAGACTAGAGGTGGGCATCAGAATTGGGAGTTGTCAAGCAGTCACATCCGAAGCTCAACAGACAAAGAAAAAGCCACGATCATTAGAAACTTGAAGTGCTGGAGAGTGGCATAGCCGGGAATCTAGCATAGATGAGGAAATATTCCAAATAAAAATCAACCCATGAGCAGTACAATTATATAGATGAGTGTGACACGTTCATGCATTTAGATGGATGTCAAACAGTACTAGAAGCAGTGATGGCACAAATCTGTTACTGAATCATTTAAGGCGCAATCTTCTGTCAATCTTCGGTCTTGAAATGTTAATAATATTGCCTTCAATTACCTTTATGGCAGTTATCGCGGAAAATTATTAATATACACTGATCACCATTAGCATTAAGCCACTGACAGGTGAAGTGAATAACATTGAGTATCTCATTACTGTGGCACCTGTCAAGGGGTGAGATATATTAGGCAGCAGTCGCTTCTCGAAGTTGATTTGTCGGAAGCAGGAAAAAATGGGCAAAATTAAGGACCTGAACGAACTTTACAAGGGCCTTGATTGAGGATTTGAGCGAGTTTGACAAGGGCCTAATTGTGATGGGTAGACGACTGCGTCAGAGCATCTCCAAAACAGCGGGTCTTGTGGGGTATATCTGGTCTGCAATGGTTAGTGCCTACTCACTCTAATGTTCTTCGGTTTTTGCAAACTACTACCAATGGTTTATTCAGAATTTCAGCGCAGGAGCACTAGTCCCTCTGTCCCAAGTGTTAAAGGAGAAACCTACTGTAGAAACCTTCCTTTGTTGGAAGAAGCTAGGAAGACGCTAAACAGAAGGAAGAGATGTGTGCCAAAGCCAGCTCCTGGAGAGAAACCAGGATTTTATCGTTTCAATCCAAATTAAATATCGCGATATAAATTTTCACGATATTATAGTTTTTGAGATACAACAGTATATTGAGCTTGAATCCACAAAGCATCCCAAAAGGCAGTTAATTAAAGGACAGCCCTGAGTAGCGGAAATTATCGGTGCTTCCCAAAAAAAAACAGAGCATCTCCAAAACAGCAGGTCTTGTGGGGTATTTCTGTTATGCAGTGGTTAGTGAATACGAAAATTGGTCCAAGGAAGGATATCCAGTGAATCG
This sequence comes from Synodontis membranacea, assembly GCA_025674565.1. NCBI lineage: Eukaryota > Metazoa > Chordata > Actinopteri > Siluriformes > Mochokidae > Synodontis > Synodontis membranacea. The sequence continues at coordinate 8,598,718 of JAOVYU010000039.1, read as the reverse complement.
GTGAGAGGGTCAAGGCTCATTGATGCAATTGGCACGTGAGCATAAGGACTGGACTGTGGAGCAATGGAAGAAGGTGGCCTGGTCAGATAAATCACATTTTCTTTTCCGTCATGTGGATGGCCTGGTACATGTGCATCACCTATCTGTGGAAAAGATGCCACTAGGATGCACAGTTGAGAGAAGGCAATCCGACACAGGCAGCGTGATGCCCTGGACAATGTTCCAATTGGAAACCTTGGAAGTCCTGGCATAAACATGAATGTAAGCAACACGTACCACTACCTACATTTACCACCACATTCAGCAGGATAATGTGTACTGCCACCCTGCAAAAATTGTTCAGGAATGGTTTGAGGAACATGTTAAAGTTCAAGGTGTTTACTTGGCCTTTCAAATTCCCCAGATCTCCCCAGATGTTGGATTGATATGTTTTCAATTCGCCGGTAGGAGTTTCTTGCCTGTCTCATCGTTTGGGCTATACAGGGTTTTTTTTTTTCTTTCTGTTTTCATTAATAATGTTCAGCTTGTTCAATGTGTTGATCAGGATGTTTAGTAATTTTTCATCCATCGTTTGTAAAAGCTTTATTTGTAAAAGTAATGTGCTCTGGCCCCATCCCAGTGCGGGTGGTAATGTAGCTTACAGCTGGTTATGGTTGGTGAACTGCTAGATGTCCAGGTGGTGTTTTTTTTTTTTACTCCAAAATCAATGTGGGCTTTAAATTTATTTACATACATCAGGACGCCTGCATGGGCTAGCTGAGAAGACATCAGGACGCCTGCATGGGCTAGCTGAGATATGTACGTTCTTCTGCTGAGGAAGAGAAGGAGCTAAAACATAAAAAAAAGTGAGCGACCAAAACAATGCATGGACACTACCTATAAAAGAAAGAAGAAGATTTTCTGCTCAATATTGATGACACTGACGCCCATTCTTACTGCTGAATATGTATTTTCTCCACTACATGCAACCAGTGGTTCCTGGCAAGAACCACAAGACATTTATCACATTTTGTGGTCAATATTTCTTAATTAATAGATACCGTAGATTACTATTGCTTCAGAAAATGTTCACCATGAGATGAACCATGACATCAGAAAGATCAGGATGGTGTAGTCACCATCCTAGTCTGTGCAAAGACTTTGGAACACAATGCTCACGTTCTAGCCGCGATTAGGATAGAACCGGAAACGGTCTTCCCCGAACTGTTGCCACGAATTTGAAAGCATACAGTTGTCTAAAATGTTTTGGTTTGCTGTAGCATTAACATTATTCTTCACTGGAACTAAGGGGCTTAGCCCAAAACCTGAAAAACAGCTCCACTCCATTATCATTCCTCAACTGACTTTACTGTTGGCATGATGCATTCCAGTAGCTCGCGTTCTCCTGGCATCCAACAAACCCTTGATTCATCCATCAGAATGCCAGGTAAGGGAAAAATGATTAATCACACCAGAGAACATGTTTCCACTGCTCCAGTTGTACAACAGCAGAATAGTAGAACACAGATATTACAGCATATACATGATTGCAGCAAGGAATAGTGAAATGCTGTCAGAGAACACAAACGCAGAAGGATTCCTATTGTTTACAGCTGCTTGGTGGGAAAGAAAACCTGCACCCACACTGGCGCTTTCCAGATACAGTAAGATTGGACACCACTTGTCTATATGCTACAGGAAGCTTTCTTATTTCTAGTATTTATAGAAGTCCTACAGAAAGTAGGTGAGTTTTTTGGAAGCACTGATCGTTTCCGCTACCTTGCGCTGTCCTGTAATTGACTGCCTTTTGGGATGCTTCGTGGGATCAAGCGCAATATACCAGTGTATCTCAAAAAATATAATATCGTGCAATATTTAATTTGGCTTGAAAAGATAAATTCCTGGTTTCTCACAGAGCTGGCTTTGGCACATAACTCTTCCTTCAGTTTAGCTTCTTCCTAGCTGCGTCCAACAAAGGAAGGTTTCTCCTATAGCACTTGGGACAGAGAGGCTAGTGCTCCTGCACTGAAATTCTGAATAAAACATTGGTAGTAGTTTGCAAAACCTGAATAATATTACTGAGTTCCTTCAATGTCTTGAGCTGGAGACCATTCCAACACTGCTTTTACTTTGGTCTGATCCATCCTTACACCTTTTGCAGAGAGGATGTATCCCAGGAAGGAGACACTCCTTTCATATTAGCGTTTTCTGCTTTGACATACAGTTCATGCAAACATTTTGGGACAGGCATACATGCTATATATGTTCTTTTCATTTTTTTTTTAAAAGACAAAAATATTAGTGTAGACCATGATCTGTCTTCCCAGCATGTGTCTACATGCTTCACAAAAGCTTGGAATGCCGAAGGATCATTATAAAGCATATGTGGCATCACTAAAGGTTCATAGTGCCCCCTAGATGCCATCTTCAATTCATTACCCTCTCTCATGTAAGCACTTCACAGGTCAGGTGTGGTGAAAGTCTGAGTGCAGTTCTAAGTTTTTCTCTGGGGGTAGGTGAAAATGGCAGGGGGTACAGCCATGCTGCCCTGGGGGTGCCCGATCTCATATGTTCTCAGAAGCTAAGCAGGGGCGGGCCTGGTTAGTACTTGGATGGGAGACATCCAGAGAAGCCCGGGTGCTGTACAAAGACCCAGCCACAAGGGGGTGCACACTCTGGTGTATTCCTGCGTGCCGGTCCCGAGCCCGGATAAATGGGGAGGGTCGCGTCAGGAAGGGCATCCAGCGTAAAAACTCTGCCAAATCGGACGTGTGGACAAAAAGATCCACTGTGACTACCCCTAGTTGAGGAGGAGGAGGAGGGGAAAATGGCAGGGGATAGCAATATTTCTGCTATTTTACTGGGAGTGTTCATGGTCAAATGGAGCCTTGTTTTAAGGCCATAGCACCTTGTTCAGGACTAGAGATAAGAGGTACATAGATCCTGGTAGGTTGTCAATAGCTCAGTCCCATGCCTGTACGGTCGTAACAGAGTTGCATTTCCCTAAAACCTTCAGCCAAACACAGATACTGAGGAGGAATCATTACCTTGGTGACAGGTTTTGGGATCTCAATAGAAGTGGTTCAACAGGGTAACAGCATGTATGGCAGAATTCACTCAATTGTAACTGCCCTATCAAGGGAGTGACCTCAGTGACACATAGTGAGCAGAACTGGCCTACTCCATCTGTTTCTAGCTTGGTCTGGTCTGGAATGAAACAGTATAGGCTAAAGCAGTACTATTGCCCTGCCGGATCTCACACAATTGTGCCCCAAATTAGTCAGATCAAAAACTGCCATACACTGGTTAAAAGAACTGCATTGTGTAAAAGGTTCCATCCTTAAATGAAGGTGCAAAAGATCTCTTTGTCCACTCAGGGGGTTAACATCATTAATCTTGTCCAGTTATCGCACAGTGCTCAACAGATTCGGGATTACTGTATGCCGTTTCAGCAAGTGCTCTTTCAAATTTAATGTAACTGTATGGTTCAATGTATCTTAGGGAACAGATTACACAGTGGTGGCCTATAGAGGGGACCACTGTACTACACCATTTGTTATAATTGTTGCCCATTTGGTGCCCTAGGTATCCATTGTTCCTTATTACAGTGGCAGCTCAGCTCCTGGTGCACTGGAGAGAATTGCCCCCTGGATTTCACTCCCTTGTCAATTGTAACCCATTTGCTCTCTGGGTCATATTCATAGAGTTTGAAAAGGAAGAAGAGAGTTCTATTGGCACGCAAGGAGAACTTCCGTAGTGGCCATTACCTTCACTACCACCCAGACCCCATGAAGATAACAATCATCCAAATCTGGCAGAGCAAGAAGAGAGAATCAATAATGTAGAATGCAAGCTGCAGGCTAAGTGCTGCTGAACTGGGAGGTTGGCTTAAATCCATGGAAGAGAAAATATGGCAAAAAAAACAAACAAAAAAAAAACAGGGCCCTGGAGGAGCGGCTGACTTTAAATGCAGTATAATGAAAAGACAACAGGAAAGACTAAAAAATGCCATAGACATGGAGAATACAGTAGAGCAGTGACCGTAGAAACATTTTCAAACTCACTCCAGTGTACTCAATTCTGCTACCAACAGAGCACCCGATAGCTTATTCTGCCAAAACACCTCAACTATTCTGCAACCTTGACAACCTGACCAGCATCTGAAACCAAAAATTACAAGTTAGACTCTAATTATTCGTAGTAGCACTAGTGAAAAATCAGACCTTGTGGCATGATTAAATCTTTGGAAAGAAAATATAAAGAATTGTGCAACTCTGAGATACTGGCTACTTTCAAAACTCGGAGAAAGTGAGAACTCTGGATGACCTGGTTAAAAAAAATAAATAAATAAATAAAAATAACATGGCAACAAAAACCCAACAACTCCAAGAAATTCCTTTACTAGCATGTTCCAGACAAGAAAATCCACTTGTCATATGAGGACAGTGACTGAAGATATCCATGGTAGACACGAATATCACATACAGGCACAAGAAATCTTCTGGGAATTGATTAAAGAGAATGAATACAAGTGGGATCCTAGGAGTAGACCGACCTTCATTTTTTGCAAACGGTCAACCTTAAGTTGCAAAGGCTTGGCCAAGCTGAATATTTGCTACATTCGCCAGTGTTTCTGGATTATGAGCAAGCATGACCTACAGTAACGTTTCTTTTTTCGTTTTGTTGTAGCTACAGTATATAGTTTCTCTATTCATCAATGCTCAACCTGAATTTCAGAAAGCCACCTGGGGTCAGGAGTCAAGGCGAGTGGCTTTTATTGTCATTATAACAATATACAGGTGATACAGTACATAGTGAAATGAAACGTCGTTCCCCAAGGACCATGGTGCTTCCTAAAATGCGATAAAAAAACTGTTGTTTGTACCTTGTGTGGACATTTTTTCAGGTCCCCACAATAAAAAAACTCAATTTTACAAAAATATGTAAGAAACGTTGGTTGTCAGTCCAATCCCTTAGTATAGAGGATTCTGATGGCTTGGGGGAATTAACTGTTGCACAGTCTGGCAGTGAGGGACGGAATGCTTTGGTACAACTTGCTAGATGGCAAGGGGGTGAAGAGATTATGTGAGGGGTATGTGGGGTCATCTACAATGCTAGCGGCTTTGCTGAATGTAATGTGTGGTAAATGTCTGTGATGGAGGAAAGAAAGACTACAATGATCTTCTCAGCTGTTCTCACTATCGACTGCAGGGTCTTGTGATCCGATACAGTGCAATTTCTATACCACACAGTGATACAGCTGTTCAAGATGCTCTCGATAGTCCCTCAGAAGAAAGTGAGAATGGGTGGTGGGACATGGGCTATCCTGAGCCTTCATGGAAAGTACAGATGCTGCTGGGCCTTCTTGACTATGGACCAGGGGAGGTTCTCCTTTAATTGATCACCAAGGAATTTGGTGCTGTTGATGATGTCTACAGAGGATCTGTTTTTTGTTCAGTGGAGTGTGGTCGCTTTGTGGTCTCCTGAAGGCAACAGCCATCTCTTTTTGTTTTGTCCACCTTCAGAGACAGGTTATTGACTTTGCACTAGTCTGTTATCTGCCGCACCTCCTCTCTGTATGCCGACACATCATTCATGCGAGTCCCACCACAGTGGTGTCATTGGTGAACTTGATGTGATTTGAGCTGTTCATTGTTGCACGGTTGCGAGTAAGCGGAGTGAACAGCAGTGTGGTGGTGCTGCAGATGCTGCTCCCGATCAGGTCCTGAGGTCTTTCAGTCAGGAAGTCCAGGAACCACTTGAAGAGGGAAGTGTTCAGGCCCAGCAGGCTCAGCTTTTCAATCAGGTACTGAGGAATGATTGTGCTGAATACTGAACTGAAGTCTATGAACAGCATTTGTGTCCAGGTGTAGGGTGGTGGTGATGGAGTTGTCTGTTGACCTGTTGGAACGATAGGCAAACTGCAGGGGGGGGACCAGTGAGGGGTAAATCAGGGTCTTGATGTGCCTCATAACGAGTCTCTTGAAACACTTCATGATGATGGGTATGAGTGCAACGGGATGCATGTTGGAGTAATGGTGGAGCTCGGGAAGATGTTGAAGATGGAGCAGCCTCCGTTCACTCTGCAAAGACTTTTCCTCTCATCAGCTATGGCCAGACACAACACCCGCTCATTGGGAGAAGTGGTGGACTGCCACATCATCACATCATTCCGCATATCAACCATGCATAGAATTTGTTCAGAGTATCTGGTAGGGAGGCATCACTATCACAGGCAGGAGTTGTCATCCTGTAGTTGGTGACCTGCCACATGCATTCCCTGTCGCCACTGTAGAATGTGTTTGGAGCATCTGACGAACGGTCTACCTGTTGGGATTGGCGTAACATTGATGTGGTAGCTGAGTAGCTGAGGTGGGGGCACTTCTCTACACAGTACCTGCCAGGTTTGTGTAAACAACATCTAGAGCATTTTCCCCTCTTGTTCAAAGTCCACGTTTCTGGAGCACTGGCCTGAGATTTGCATGGTTGAAATCTCCAGCGACAGTAAGCAGTCCATTAGGTTATACAGTTCGCTAATAGCCCTATACAGCTCACATTACACTCTGACTATGAGCACAGTGGTGAATGCAGTAGTGCTTGGCATTGGTAGGCACGAACACTATTGGTGGTTGTGGACTGAATCTATATTAGACTGTCACTGCTTAGGACCAGTGGATTCCTACAGAAGAATGACTAATAAAAACCAAAGAAACTGAGGAGACAATAATTTGGATTAAACCATATAGTTGTGGTTTCAAACCTGCTATGTTGAATCAGTTACTGTATGAAAGATATCCAGACCTTCTGTATTCCTGGTGGAATCTAAGCAAGGCATTTTGTAGGAAAGTCATTCTGCAAGCAGAACGGTCCATCAGCTAAGCATCATACAGTACATCCTCAACTAAGATACATGCAGTACCCCCCCCCCCCCCACACACACACACCTTGTATCATGAATATCTGAGTGTACTTTTTTCTGATAGCATTCAACCCCAGGCTGTTACTAAACACAAGCAGCAAGCCTGCATTACTCTCTTGCACTTTAAAAGAACGGAGCTTCACTGTACTTCTATTTTAGTACAAAACGAAAATTGCTAATCTAATCTGGCATCAATAACGTGTGAATATGAGCTCTAAAGAATGGAGGGAATATAATTTGGTTTTCCTCAACATTAAAGTATAAAAGAGGACCAATGCCCATCTTCTTAAGATGGTTCATTTCTTTTGCAAGATGATCTATCTATTCTGGATTCAGAAGCTTGTGCCTGACCATTCCATTAGCCCTTTCATCTTTTTTTTTTTTTTTTTTTTTTTTTTTTTTTTCCATCTACTGACTCCTATTTAACATTGGACATTGATAGTGTGATCATTAGATAGTGTGTTCAGGTTTTCTGGGCACTAGGGCACTTACACACTTATGATTAGAGCATTCTAGCACCAATCGATCAGTGTGCTCATGTCATGAGAAGAGAGCCACTGCTTAAACACTTGAACATTCTTCAAGGTTTTTCTTTAGACGTTTGAAAGAAAAACCTTAACACTGACTTTTCAGTTTTCTAAGGCATGGCCTGTGATTTTGAACACATCACATGCTCAAGCCAACAAAGAAGAAGAAGAATGTACTTAGACCTAAGCAGATTCTATTCAGTCCTATCAAGCAACTCCCTTGAGTCAGTACTGTAGTACTATTTGTAGTACTATAGTACCCACCATGGAGGCTAATTTACAGCCTTCATGGCCAGATTTTCAACAGGTCAGACAGAGGGATGGGAATGACAAACAGAGATAGTTACGCGGCGTGGTAGTGTGATCCTTAGATATGCAAAACAGGACATAGCCTGCATTACAGTAGCAGAAAAACTCCTGGCTATGAGGGTGACTGGGTGTCTGCCCAAATAACCTCAGTCTGTATAGATTGTAAATACATTTATATGAACTGTTCTTGAAAAACTAACAATTGAATAAGGTAAGGTAAATGAATTTTTTAGTACACAGTACAAAGATAGAGATGTGTGTTGTAATGGCATTTTATTACAGAATGCATGATGTTAACAACCCCCCCTCCCCAATTTACCCGACAGAATTCTTTTGAACTGTTGAAAATTACTTAGCTTAGTTTAAAGTTCTCTGGTCTTATGGGTATAATAGTTTATTAAAGTTACCATATCTTAGGATCATGGACCAAAACCATCACAATACAAGGTCTGTGAAGGTCTACAAAGGTCTACAACAGAGGTCTTCAGTCTTATTCGAAAAGGGCGCGTGTGGCTGCAGGCGTTCGTTCCGACTAGTCAGGTGACACGCCTGATTCCGCTTGTTCAATCAGTTCATCTTTGTCTCCAACCAACTATCAAGGGTGCCTTCTATTTAGCTGGTATAAAAGCCTGCAGCTACACCGGCTCTTTGCGGATAGGACGGAAGACCCACGGTCGCCAAGAAAAGTTGTATGCAGTTTATTATCATGTGACATGGACTGTGGGACATGCACTTAAGTAAGCGTATACATGAACATTTTGTACAGCAGAAAAAAAATTATTATTATTACTGTAGGAAAACGCAGTGACGTTGGCACGGTACTGCTGCAATTTTTTTTGTAAGCTGGATGCAGTATTACCGCAATACCACTGCGGTGTACGTGCAGGAACATAAACGTTGAACAGCTGTCTTGCTCTACCTTGAACCCTCTGATCCTCGACGGGTGGGGTGACATGTCCTTTAGTGCCACGCCCCGAGACCGTGGATTGCCCCGCCCTGCCCCGACCTCTCCGTGCCTGCACTTCTATTTCTTCTTTTAAATCTCAACGATTTCTTCTTCTTTCAGATCTCAAAAACCTTTCCCTTCTCACAAATATTAATTTTCTCTTTCTACTCTTTAATGGCCTTTTCAATCTCTAGCTCTTTTCTTTCTCCTCCTTGTGTTACATGCTTATAAAGCAACCTTGGGTGTTCGAAAGAGGGTGCTATATAAATAGAATATGAAAAAAAAAAAGAAATCAAGTAAAATGGACACTATACTAGTGTAGCACGAGAGAATGAATACTTGTGCAGTGAACTGATGCGAGACTAAGGCAGTCTTTAGTGCTGTGGTACTGGCGCAGCGGAATTGACGCTGAGGGTAACTGCAGTATCAGTGTAGTAAATTGGACGCAGTAGTAACTAAACCGCAGGGTCACTGTAGTACTAATGCAAATTTCCAGGTGCAGGTGCAGATGCAGTAGAATTGCTGTATTACTGAAGCAAAGGGGCACTAAAATGGGTACAATATAAGTACAGTACCACTGTAGTTTTTAATACTGAATCTGTAACGCTGTACTAAATACTGAAGAGGAACCACGCGTCATGTGGACAAAGACGTGATTTAACACTAAATGCCTGTTTTTACATTAATTACTGACTTATAACATCTTTCCTTTTCTGTCTGTGTTTCTTTGGCTACATGGGAGATGGTGCAACATGTCTGAGACGATCTAATCTGGGTTACAATAAGAGATATACGTAGCATACGCTAGTCAGTGTATTATGCATTCTTTCCAACTGATAATTCTTTTACGTTTAATGAATAACTTTCTCAGTGGAAAAAAATAATGCAATGCTGTCTATTTTATTATGTTAAAAAAATATTATTTGTTATTATATATTGATTATGCATTTATTATTTCACTCATGATTACATTCATTAAAGCACAGCAAACTGAAATAGCATAAGAAAGATGATTATGGGAACTGAAATCTCTCGCTCTCTCTCTCTCTCTCTCTCTCTCTCTCACTTTCGCTCTCTCTCTCTCTCTCTCTCTCTGTCTGTCTTTCCCTCCCTGTCTTCCTATCAGTGTTATCAGGCAGGGCAGCCCATAATTTCAGAGCTGAAAGAACGAGGCCATGGAGTTGAAGTTGCCATGGCAACATCAAATCTAAAAAAAGGTGGATGTTGGAAGCCTACAGCAGGGCTTCACTGCTTCACTGCTACATTTCTCTTTCTCTCTCTCTCTCTCTCTCTCTCTTTCTCTCTCTCTCTCTCTCTCTCTCTCTCTTAACTGTATATATAGTATTCTAGCTGTTAGTGCAATATTTTCCATCAGTTACTTAAAAAAGTGAAAAGGTAATATATTAATATTAACTCGTCACACATAAACTAAAATGTGTCATGCGCTTTTATTTTTGATAATTATGGCCTACAGGACAAAAAAAATAAATAAATAGTTTTAAAAAAAAAACACCTCTTGAATTATTATAAAAATTTTAATTGTAAGTTTGAGTAAATTACACATAGATTATTAAACATGTTAATGGAAAGTTGACTGAAATGTATGGTAGGAAAAGCTTCGCAAGCAACAGGGATAACTGCAGCCTTGAGACGACTGTCAAGAGAAGTCAAGAAATTCACAAGGAGTGGACTGATGCTGGTGTCTGACACAGGCGTCTTCAGGAAAACGGCTAGAAAGAGCCGGCGCATTCCTAATATCAAGCCACTCCTGAACCAGAGACAACTTAAGAAGCTAAGGAGAAAACCAACTGGACTGTTGCTTAGTGGTTCAAAGTCCTTTTTTCAGATGAAAGTCAATTTTGCATTTCATTTGGAAATCAAGGTGGAGAGGCACAGAATCCAAGATGTCATCAGCAGGTGTTGGTCCACTGTGTTTTCATCAAGTCCAAAGTCAACGAAGCGTCTGCCAGGAAATTTTAGAGCACTTCATGCTTCCATCTGCTGTATCCGTAAATAACTCTTTTGGTTGATCTTAGGAAATATTCTAGTAATTTGAGATACTGGACTTCTGAGTTTCCTGAGCTTGTTGGCAAGCACAGCAGTTTCTGTCTGGTTTCGGTTAGTTCGTCACCAGGTTTGCACACATCTCAGGAGGGATTTTGGTCCTTCAGGATAAGTCCTTCAGGTTTCTAGGTTGCTGCTTGGCAACTCGAACCTTCATCTTCCTCCACAGATTTTCAATAGGGTTAAGGTCTGGAGACTGGCCAGGCCACTCCATAACCTTAATGTGCTTCTTCTTTAGCCACTCCTTTGTTGCATTGGCAGTCATTGTCATGCTGGAAGACCCATCCCTAACCCATTTTCAGTGCTCTGTCTAAGAGAAGGAGGTTCTTGTTCAAGATTTTATGCTACATGGCCCCATCCAACAGCCTCTCAATGCCGTGAAGTCGTCCTGTACGTTTAGCTAAAAAACAGCCCCAAAGCATAATGTTTCGACCTCCGTGCTTGACTGTGAGGATGGTGTGCTTTGGGTCATACTCAGCATTTCTCTTCCTCCAAACACGCCGGTTGGAGTTCTTGCCAAAGGGCTCGATTTTGGTCTCATCTGACCACAGCACTTTCTCCCATGTCTTCTCTGAATCATCTACATGTTCACTGGCAAACTTAAGACCGGCCTGTATATGTGCCTTCTTGAACTGGGGGACCTTGCGGGCACTGTGAGACTTCAATCCATTATGGCATAGTGTGTTACCAATGGTGTTCTTGGTGACTGTGGTCCCAGCTGCCTTCAGATCATTAACCAGCTCCTCCTGTGTAGTTGTAGGCTGATCATCGTCACCCCATAAGGCAAGAATTTGCGTGGAGTTCCAGATCGAGGGCGATCGATGGTTATTTTATATTTATTCCATTTCCAAATAATCGAATCTGGCAGTTGTCACCTACTCACCAAGCTTCTTGCTGATTGTCTTGCCTTGTGCAGGTCTACAATCTTGTCCCTGATGTCCTTTGAGAGCTCTTTAGTCTTGCCCATGGTGATGGAGAGGTCGTTGCTTTATATACATAACGAGATGAGATCAGGTGTATCTGTAATTGATCGATTGCAATCTGTGTGCAACACCTGACCTGTGGGAGCCAGACTTTAGGCTGGGTTGTAGGGGATTGTATATTTATTGAACTCAGTGAAATGCAAATTAATTTAGAACTTTTATGTCTCTCTCTC
>JAOVYU010000039.1:8555927-8560322 GCA_025674565.1 Synodontis membranacea | reverse complement strand
TTTTTTTTTTTTTTTTTTTTTAAATAAAAAAAAAAAAAAAGCAGCAGTGCTCACATTCCATGGCATTTTGGAACTTTATCCAATTGTAATACTCTACTATATTATGTGACATTATAATAATATTCAAATGCACGCACACAGACACACACGCACTATATAATAATGGCTGATGCTCTAATATCTAATAACGGTATTTGGCAAGAGCGCACGAATCGGCTGCGTACGTAAATAAATATGTATAGGACAAAATCAAATCTGCGTAATAGCTGATCTGATCTGACGGCAGAAAAAATGGCCACATTATGGCATCGTGGTATCGGATGCGTACCTGGTACATTCTAGTTGCTTATATTTTAAGGGATTGGGTTTAAATACCGGCGTCCCTGCGGCGATGGGTGAAATCAGCGTGAGCCGGATATGATTGATTAATCCTGCAGGAATCGCATAATAGACCTCTTAAAGAAGGAATCTAAGGTCAGAATTGGGACGCCGCGATTTATTTATTAGCTGCCTGAGAATCTTTTTTTTTTTTTTTTTTCATTTTGAGGACATTTAGGAAACTTTCTCTTAGTCATTCTTTTCTCTATTTTTCCTCTGCCTCCTGCTTTGTTTCTGTATATCTCCTTTCTGTGCCTCCCTCCCCCTCACTATACATCTCTCTCTCTCTCTCTCTCTCTCTCTCTCTCTCTCTCTCTCTCATTCACCACTCCCTTGTATCTCTTGGTCTCTCTCCAAATTCTCTTAAATTCAATTCAGCGCTATGTACCTTTACCGGTAATCGAACAATATGGTATTTTACACACATCCCAATCTGACAGTACAGAAATACATTCACACACAGAGACTAATGTAATGACTGCTACTGTAATCTCAGTATGCCCACACACTTTACGTAAGTACAATATGGAAAATGATTTCAGTTTCTCTCTCTGACAGGATGTTCAACAAATGTTCTCTCTCTCTCTCTCTCTCTCTCTCTCTCTCTCTCTCTCTCTCTCTCTCTCTCTGTCTGTCTGCCTGTCTCTGTGTAGGATGTGATGGTGGTGGGGGAGCCCTCTCTGATGGGAGCCGAGTTGGGAGACGTGGACGAGCGTCTGATCACCAGGCTGGAGAACGAGCAGTACGACCCTGCCGGCGGTCTCCGGGACGACGGTCGCCATGACTACACCAACTCGCAGGCACTCGACAACAGCAACCGGGACGGCGAGCCCACCGCCGTGGCGATGCAGCGGCTGGAGTAACGGGAGCGCTACGGGAAAGGATGGAGAGAAGGAATTTGTGTGTGTGTGTGTGTGTGTGTGTGTGTGTAAGAAAGACAGCTCTGACCTACATGACAAATGATGTCATCCAGTTTGTAAAACTATTCCAATGGCTTTAATAGCATCCTTCTCAGACTCCCATCATCACAAACAGGAACCAGTGTAAGAAAACGAAGAATCATGAGACCTACATTCCCATTCCATGAGAAAGCTTTATAAATAAGCTGCGCTATTAACTACTTTCATACCAGAATTTTTAAGCTTTTCTGTAATGATTCAGCTGTCCTGTACTGTTCGTTTTGGCTTTCCAAAATTAACTTTAAACCGTCTTACTTTTGTGAGTGTTGTGATGTTTTTTTACTGCTGCAAGAAATCTGCAACCACAGATCCCCCCCCCCCCTTTATTACTTAATTGTTTAATGCATAATGTAAAAAAAAAAATACCTGCAGGTATGTGTATTTACCGTTAATTGTGTACTTTCTGTATGCTTTTCAACTATTTGCATCAATAAATTGTGTTTGGTTATGATAACAGGCCAAGGCCTTAGTTGCTTATTTAATATTCTTTAAATCAGTGACAAATTAAATAAAACTTTTTCAATTGCCTGAAGAGAACTCTTGTGTGGGGAAATGATTTTTACAGTGCCACTGTCATCGCGGTATACGGTTGATTGTGATGGTATGCATTCCAGTGGTTTATATGCTCTCACACCGGACTTGATTACAAACATCTGTATCAAGGCTCCTTTGTACGTCAACCGATCATGTGGCAGAAGAGTGATGCATAGAATAATACAGATACAGGTCAAGAGCTCACATCAACTTAGTCACTTTGAATACGTCTGGTTTCGGTATTAAGGAAACTGCTGACATGAGAACGAAAGGTGCGAAGAAACCACTCAAATAACCACTCTTTACAACCGTGCTGAGCAGAAAAAAAATCTCAACATGCACAATACACTGTGAGGAAGACCACATAGGGTTCCACGCCTGTGACCCAAGAACAGGAACCTGATGCCATATATATATACGTATACAGCTCTGCACAAAGTTAAGAGACCACTGCAAACGTATCGGTGTCTCTGGTTTTACTATTAATTGGCACGTGTTTGAGAAACATGGACATTTATGTTTTATTCCATAATCTACTGAAAACATTTCCCCCAAATTCCACCTAAAAATATTGTCACTTAGAGCATTTAATTGCAAGAAAATGACAACTGGTCACGATAACAAAAAAAAAAAAACAGCAGATTTGTTTTCAGAACAAATGGAGTGTCAATAAATCAGTATTTAGCAGAATAACCCTGACTAATCAGAGCTTTCATGCATCTTGGCATGCTCTCCACCATGTCTTTTGCGTTGCTCTTGGGTGATTTTATGCCACCCCAGGTGCAACATTCCAATCAGCTCAGCTTTGTTTGATTGCTTGCGACCATCCATCCTCCTCTTGAACGCATTCCAGAGGTTTTCAATGGGGCTCAGGTCTGGAGATTGGGGTGGCCATGACAGGGTCTTGATCTTGTGTTCCTCCATCCACATGTTGATCGACCTGGCTGTGTGGCATGGAGCATTGTCCTGCTTGAAAACCCAATCCTCAGACTTCTTGAACACTATCAGAGAAGTTTTTTTTCTTGGATAACCTTGTACATGGCTTGATTCATGCATCTTTCTCAAACAAAAATCTGCAACATTCCAGCCTTTCTGAAGCTCCCCCAGATCAACACTGGTACTCAACCAAATTTCACAGTGGGTGCAAGATACTGTGGAACTGCATCATTCCAGGTCTCCATCTAACCATTAGACGACGAGGTGATGGGAAAAGCTGAAAATTGGACTCGTCAGAGAAGATCATCTACTCCAGTCCTCTATGGTCCAATCCTTATGGCCTTTAGCAAACCTCAGCCTGGCTCATCTTTGCTTCTCATTATTGAAGGTCTTTTTTCTAGCTTTACATGACTTCAACCTGCCTATTTTGAGGCGTCCATGCCGTGGACTTAACCCCAGATTCCGTTTGCCACGTTTTCGTAGGACACCTGATGTCATCCTAATGTTGTTGATCATCCCGGCCAGTGGAGAGTCATCTTTGCTCTCTGCCAGTCTGTAACTTTGTTGTCCCCAATGTCTCCTGCTTGACATTGTTCTTATGAACTGCTGGATGGAAGATGGAAGAGGATGGAAGCAACCTGCCAGTAAAGCCAGAATTGAACCCTTCGCTTTCTCGCTCAAAACCTTTCTTTTTACCTCTTTGGATATGATAAATAGATATTTTGTATTCCAATTAAACTGAAGGTAATACTAGCACCGTTTTTGTCATCCAAGCAGGTCCTATTGCACGAGGACACTGATGACCACAGCAATGGTTTTTATACTTTTCCTTGTTAAATGAGATTTGGTGTTCAGGTGATCATCTAATCAGTACCTCATTAAGTAAAATGAGATGTGCTTCTGTTGGAATTCCACCACAGACACTGGAATGAAGTGGCTCTCATAACATTGTCATCCATCCATCCATTCTCTTCCGCTTAATCCTGTTCAGGGTCGCGGGGGGAGCTGGCGCCAATATCCTGCCAACTTCGGGCGAGAGGCGGGGGTTACACCAAGGGCGGGTCGACAGTCCGCCGCAGGGCTAACATTGTCATACTGTCTCTCAATTTTTTTTTCCAGAGCTGTATATATGCAAGCAGTTGGTGACAGTTATATAGGCGGTACAGATTGGCATACGAGTTAGTACACAGTATTTAGTTCACATTTACAAACTAATTTTTTGTCTAATAATATTTTAACATGTACTGTTTGACCATGTTTGCTATTTGTGACAATGAAGTAACATCTGTGTAACTCTTTATTGTCTTATTGGTTAAAATAAATTCCGTTCTATTTTTCGTTTTTGTATGCAAATGTTTGCGCTCCAATTTATATACACATACACTTTTTGTTCCTTAGTAGTAAGTGGTATTTTCTAATCTCTTATGCTTAGACTTTGCTTTTTGCAAAATTGGTATTTTGTAATTTATCCATTTTCATTGAGAAAATTTGCATCTTTTCGTTCACATTAAAAAAAAACAACAACATATGGCTCAAAATTGACCACGGAAGCTTCGGAAGTCAGGTTTTATTTAATATTATATAGTAA
>JAOVYU010000039.1:8548427-8550927 GCA_025674565.1 Synodontis membranacea | reverse complement strand
CCGGGGGGAGGGAACTGACAACCCAGGGCCCCAGCGGTGGGAAGGACCCTTACAAGCCTGGAAGTTTTTTTTTTAATGCATTTTCTTTTTTTATAATAAAACATTTGCTTTTTTTTTCTTGCTTTTTCATTTTTTTTTAAATATGATATATTGGTGTGACTTGGGGACATACTAGGACTTTCAAAGTAGGGTTTCAGTAATTTTGTAGCCTGTAATGGCCATAGAAAAAAAATAGGAAGAGAGAATGGGCCAATTAGAAAAGTCTGCAAGCAGAGATGTCTGCGCTGTTTAAAAAAAAATCTAAATAGTCTACCAAAGAAAGATGATATACTAAGAGGTGCTGAATTTCATTATTGTTTAAGTCCCTGAAGATTCTTCTACTGTCATAACTAGTCTTGCTGGAGTTCCTGCTTGCACTCAGCACACGATATACACCGGTCTTAACCATTACATGACAATGAGTTTACCTAACAACCTCCCTCTCTCTGTTGAGTTGCACATGCTACCTGAGATACCAGTGATTCGGACCTCCCCTACCTTCTGGACCTGTCTGATCCATCCTGATGTCCTTCTTATGGTTGGAGTTATCACCACATGACATACACTCACTCCTGTTGAGGATGAACAGCCTCAATATTCACCTGGACAATGAAGATGATGTTGGACTGCTGCTGACACGAACACTTCTTACACTCGAACCTCCATCAGTCAATCAGTTGAAAACTTTAGTAATCTGTAGTATAGTATAATAGTGAATCATGTTCTACACAACGTACTTTTTTTTTAACCATGCACACAGTTACATTAGCATCTTATAAGCACACTATCATGTGTCACCCAAATGAGGACGGGTTCCCTTTTGAGTCTGGTTCCTGTCAAGGTTTCTTCCTCTTGTCATCTCAGGGAGTTTTTCCTTTGCCACCGTCGCCACAGGCTCGTTCATATTTATATATTTATATATATAGATACATTTATAGATTCATAAATAAAATTCATAAGCAGGATTTACATATTTCTGTCAAGCTGCTTTGGGACAATGTCCATTGTTAAAAGCGCTATACAGATCAAATGGAATTAAATCGAATTATGCTTCCAAATAATGAAGATAGTTAACGTCAAGAAGTTTGACTGGCGTTGGCTCTTCTGTTGGTTTGGCGAGGTCACTAGGCCAAAAAAAAACATTTACCACTTCCGGGTCAGATAACTATACTTTGTGCGCTCTTCTCCATTGCACGATTATGAAATGAACTTTCTAATTGTGTTGTAGTCAAGACCACCTTATCTGAGACCAAGACCACAGGGGGTAGAGCCAGAGAAAAGACCAAGACTCTCAGGGGCCGAGACCAAGATAAGACCGAGACCTTCAAAGACCGATCTCGGGACCGATCTCGAGTACTACAACACTAGCATGAAGGGGGCGGGGCGAGTAACCGCGGCCGGCACTAACATCATTGGTTGCACTTGAAGTAAGAAGTTAACCAATCCGACATTAAACAGCTCCTTAATAATAATATTCTCCGAGCCGTGGTCTTGGCTGGTCTCGAAATAAAATTCCGAGTCCTTTTTGTTCGAGTCCATGACAAGACCGAGTACAAATGCGGCCGAGTCCGAGACGAGACCAAGACCTTCAAAAACCAGTCTCGAGACCGATCTCGAGTACTACAACAATACTTTCTAAGATGTACTTTTATCCAGACTGACCATGTTTCATCCCTTGAAAGCTGGTTTTGTCAGCAAAAAAAAAACTACCAAGTGCCAAAATTAGTCTTTTGATTGCATTGTTACAACTGACCCCAGTCTCCCCTACAAACAAAAAAAGGCCCTTGAAACAACCCTTGTAACTCTTTATTTATTTATTTATCTATTTATTATTTTTTTAAGTTAAAGTTCATCACTCAGTGCATTCATTTAGTCACACATTTGACCACACAAGTTAAAAATACATGTTTAAAAAAAAAAAAAAAAAAAAAGCAGTTAAAAAGGGCACCTTCATACTTAAACACACAGCCTGATCCAAACCACATCCGGAGGGAGGAGCGTGACTCCGTGCGTGATGACGTCAGACGGCACGTCCGCTCTCTCGGTGACAGCGAGTGAGAGCCAAGATGGCGGACTCGGTAGCGGCGGGGCTCGGAGATGAGGAGAAAGAGACTGAAAATGAGGATAAGGAGAGGGAGAAACTGGCGTTCCGCACTGCGGCCAAGGCGGAAATAAACAGCGGTGCCTCGGAGCTCACCGAGACTCTGGGGTTTTACGAGAAGAAAGCGAAGAAACGGGACAAGAGCGGTGTGTCGGGTAAGAAGAGCCGTGCTGTCAAAGGCTAGCTTCGGTGGCTAACAGCTGTGTGTGTGTTTATTACTCTTACTTATGTTGCTTCTGCAAAACAAAAACAAACAAACAAACAAAAGCACGCGAGGTTAAATGTTAGACATTAACTAAACACAGCAGCTCTGGCTTTCTTTACAACTTCCGTGTGTATTATATATAATATGTATAGATC
>JAOVYU010000039.1:8511695-8526931 GCA_025674565.1 Synodontis membranacea | reverse complement strand
GCCATGCTGCTAATTTTGTTTTAACATTAAAATCCAAGTTAATCTATTTTTTGTACAGGTGCAAGTTCCCTTGTTTTTGGCTCTTCTGGTTTATAATTACTTTGTTTTTATTTATTTGTTAGTAGTTTTGCTATTTATATTTTATTTAAATTTAATGTTTAAAAAAAAAAACAAGATAAGTAATAAAGGCAATATTTTGTTTCTGAGTTTTCCGAGATTTTCCTTTTTACTGTAAATATAGCCTGTATATATCGGTTCCAAATATCGGCTTTCGGTGATCATTAACTAGCAATATCGACCCTGAAAAATCAATATCAGTTGATTCCTAGGTCACATCCTGCAAGAGCTAATGCAGAACGTGCCACAAACACAGATTCTCTTAATCAACTCCTCTAATACAGCTTCTTGCTGAATTCAAATGCTGTTAAACTCCATCCCGGATTCAAAAAAAATAAAAAAAATAAATAAAAATGTCAGGACGCTGTGTAAAAAAAAACGTAAATGGAAACCGATTGAAATGATTTGCAGATCCTTTTTTGGACCTATATTCAATTGCATACAAAACAAAGACAGTGTTCAAACTGAAACATTGTGTGTAGTAAATATTTACTCATTCTGAATGTTCTGAAAAAACTGGGACAGGGAAACAAAAGTCTGGGAAAGTTATGGAATGCCTGAAAAACACCTGTCAGGACCAATCCAGTAGAACTGAAACAGTATCCGCCCGTGTACCGCACATGCCACCGGTCAGAATCATACCCTCTTCTGAAATTTAGTTCAAAGACGCTAAAGTGAGTTTGTGTCTTTGATTAGAGTTAGTATTAATCTCGTGTGTGTGTGGTCAGGGTAAACTGTTATTTGTGTTCAGCTACAGCTTTAGTGAAATGTGTGCGCTCGGTATTGACGGATCTTCGACAGTTTAATGTACAAAAGTGAAAACGTCCTCGTTCCAGTCAGAGTGCCTTTTTATCCAGGTGTGTTTGTGTGTGTTTACAGGTGTATGGTGAATACAGAGCAAGCTTGGCCTTCGATCTGGTCAGCAGTAGACAGAAAAATGTAAGTCAGTTATGATGTGATGCAGGATGATGGACTTTGGGACTGTTTTCCATTATATGACTTTTTTTTTTTTTTTTTTTTTTAATGTTATTTTATGTTAAACTGACTTTGTGTGTGTGTGTTCTAGGCATATACGGACTATAGCGACAGTGTATCAAGGAGAATGGGCTTCATCCCTCTTCCTCTAGCTCTGCTGGTAACGTAATTCTCAGTGTCGTTTAATTCACTCACCATGTGCATTGCCTGTATTTATGATTTAATAAAACGTCTTATAATATTTATTTTATTCAGCAACTGCTGTACAAGTATTGATCACTATGAACGTGTACAGAATTTTTTGCCTTTTTGTGGTAATAACACAGTTATAAGACGACATGGCACTGCTATAATCGTGGCGTGTTTTTCTTCATTAGCTCATCCGGGTGGTGACGAGCTCGGTGAAAATTCAGGGCGCCCTCTCCCTCGTGTGTGTAATACTGTTTTATCTTGGGTGAGTTTTCTTCGTGTGTGTGTCTGTGTCTGCCTGTCTGTTGTACATTGTTGTGTTCACCAGCGACGTGTGCGTGTATGTGTGTGCAGTATGATCACGCTGAAGGTGCTGAATAGCATCGTGTTGATGGGAAAGTCGTGTGCGTACGTAAAAGAAGCAAACATGGAGGAGAAGCTGTTCCAGTCTCCCCCCACCGCTACTCCAAGCCGAGCGTCCAGTAGAGCACATCATGCAAAACGCACACGAGAACCAACAAGTAATACACACACACACACACGTTGTTGTTGTTTTTTTTTGTTTGTTTTTTTTTTAAACATCCGAATCTACTTTGCCGAATCCTGCATATTTGTCAATCCTATTAGTTTCTTAAACATTAAAAACAGATCATTTATTACAAATATTTATTTAATTTTAAACGTTATAGTACTGGAATAATCTTGGAGTTGAAATATCTGAGTTTTAGCAAGATAAAAGAGAAGAAAATTTCTCTATTACTATCTGACCGAACGTCTATTAACCTTACAGTCCTGATGGTGTCTTTCTTACCCTCAGGCGAGCCGGTGGACGAGGGCTTATCTTCGTCAATCATAAACCAACCCGTCCACCAGACGGAGACCCCCGCGCCCAATCTCCCGACCAGCGAATCGGATCAGTTCCTCACGACGCCAGACGAATCGGAGGAGAAGATCATCACGCAGGACGGAACAGAACTCATCCACAGAGCTCCTAAGAAGGACCTGCTGGAGATCGATCGTTTCACGATCTGCGGGAACCGAATCGACTGACGCCCTACGCACCCGACTGTACAGAATGACGAAAGCTAGGAGGTGTCCGCTGGCTTGAGCTTTTTGACCTTTGACCCTCTGCTCTCAAAGGATCACGGTAGAAAGAGAAAGCAGGATATTTATTAAGAATTGCACTTAATTTATTTAAGTTTCAAACTGAAACACTCACCGTTACCGTTCTCCTCCGTACCGGACTCGCGGATAATTCCGGCCTTTCCTAAGGTCCTCATTTACTCGGACAGCACCATGAACAGACCTTGACCTTTCATCATCCTGACAGACAGAAAGAAAAAAACAAAACAAAACAAAAGACCAATGTTAATATGAGGTCAATTATGACTAAAGTTTAGGTCATTTTGAAGTGGTGGCTTAATATGAGGCATTTTTTATGATTTTTATTTTTTCCGTGTTAAGTTGCATTTTCTTAACGCTTTGAAGTTGCACATGTTTCTTCCGTACTTTTTTTTTTTTTTTTTTTTTAATAATTTTTTTTTGTGAACGGCGGTTTGAACTTTTCGACTTTGTGCTTGTGCAGACATGACAGATGAGAAGGTAACACTTTCTATAAAGGCTACGGTAACTAACATTGCCACGCGTTGACGTTACGTGTTAACTGACATGTTTTGAATGTTAAACGCTAAACAGTCGACGCAGGTATATTTAATTATTTAGTCCGCAGATAAACATAATTCCATATAACTGAAGAGAGATTAAACAGCATCGTGTTCCTAAAGTCAAACTTTGTTCTGTAATATTGACTTTGCTTAATTTTACACGTTAATTCAACTGATCGATGCAGGTTGAATATTCTAATCATCAATTAATACAAACGTATTTGCGCTAAAGTTCCGATGCATTAAATGTCAGTTACGGGAACCTTAATGTAAAGTTTAATAACTGTTTATTGAGTCCATTAGATCAGCTTTGTGTATCTGGATCCATAAGACCAGCATTAGACTGAAACGTTCTTTTTTGTAAAAGTATTTTTCGTTACTTTAAGCACAAATGTACAGTGAATCGCCTGCAGCATATCTCGGCTGTATTGTGCTTTAAGGTCAGCAGCAAAGCATTTTATCAGTCAGGTATTTTTTTTCTTTTTCTTCTTTTTTTTTAATATACATTATATATTTTTCTGCCAGTCTTAATTTAAGCCGAACGTCATGTTAATATCGTACATTGCACTTCAATGCTTGTGAATTGCACATTAGTTTGCTACTGTACATGCTACGATATATTATTTTTTTTTTTTTAAACTGCTTTTCAGTCCCGACAGAAACCGAGCAAAACACTATAGAGCGAATGCTACTGTGACGCGGCAGATAACGGTAAACACGAGGTAAAATTTAGAAACTGATTTCATGTACATAATAAAAAATAGATTCCTCCTAAGGCCCTGGATAAAAGATACGATCTTAGTTTCTTTTCTTTTATTCTATGTCATGTTTTCAGTCACTATGTTTTACATACATTGTGCTTTGAGTTTGTGTTTGTGTTTGTTCCCCCTGAACAGTACTTTAAATAGATGCATCATTTTTAAATGCCAAACAGGAACTGAAACAGCTATTACGACTTGGTTTCCGATATTCAGCATAACGCCAATCACTTCATGTCTGCTACAGTGGTTTTGTGTACCTTTAACTCTACGTTGCTTTCTTTTTTCATGCAATTTTGACGTTAGGGATGTTTTTATTTGAGCAAGATCAGTTATCATGAACCCGATCTCCAATAATTTGCTTGGGGGGGCAAAAAGAAAAAAAAAAAAAGAAGAAGAAGAGGTCAACAAATACAGTTTATTTCAAATAATTTGTTAATTTCAAGAAGTGGTGTTTATCTGAGGGTTCATTTCTGGCTTTTAATTTTCTGATAAATGGTTGGTATAAATTTGCATCTCACACCAGTGTAAGAATTATTACACGTATATCAAGAGAGTAAGACTAATTCTGATGTTTGGCAGTTTGTGTCGTAATATTGCTGATATTTTGGCAAATTATATCATGCTGTAAATGTTACAAATCTGATGTTAAAGTGGATCATTCAAGATTAATTTACAGTGGCATTCCAATTTATTATTGCCCTTACACTGTAATATACATTTTTATTTAAAAAAAAAAAATTAAAAAAAAAAGAAAAGATTTTGGATGTCGTGACGTGAACATCCCAAAATAAAAATAAAAATTTGCACTACGGTATAAAGATATTTTTCTACAGCTTTGTAGTCTAGAAATTATTGAATAATTATTAGGTCAGTTTAGATTTCTTAGCATCTAACTAACTTGTGAAGCATATATTTGCCAAAATGTCTGCTTTGTTTGATTTCTTTTTAAGGAATTTGAAGGATGTCAAGATTAAGCTCAATGCAACAGTGTGCTCAAGTGTCAAAGTGGTTAGCTATTCATTATACATAATGCTGTGTCCAGCCTTACACGTTTGTTGATTTGGATTCAGGATTTGTATTTTTGAGTTTATATTGTAATTGCTTGGAACGGCATAAGTGACTTGGAATAATCTTCTTGGATTTGAATGTTTGGATTTGAACTACCTAAAGGTTCAGTTATCATTTAAGAGCTTTGAAAATGTCACTTACATGCTTCTACTTCCGAGACTTTGATTTGCTCTTGTATGTCTGCACTTCAGGAAGTTTTCATACCAGCATAACATTTTGTGGATCAATTTTACATCAATAACAAAAACATACACTTAGAATTTTATTTATTTTTTTTTTTTTTTAAGCTAAATTACTGAATGTTTCTTTTTCTTCATGATAAAATTGTTCACATTGTCAGTTTCGCCCATCCGTTTGATTTTTTGATTCATTTTTTTTTTTCTTCAGAAGTGTTTTTTTTTTTTTTTTTTTTTTTTTTTTTTTAAAGATGGATTTTCAGGGAAAGGATAATAGGAGGAAAGAATTGTTTTTGGTGAATAAATGTTTTGTTTTGTATCTCTTGGATAATCTCGTGTTTTTCGGTTGCCATGGATCGTGTTGCCATGGTTTCAGTTCATTTCAGTGTGTCTGTATGCCACTGTAAGTGGGTCTTATATGCATACACACTTTATACACGTAACCGTTTTTTAAGTTTAAGGAATTTAGACAGTGACTGCCAGCCCCTCCTATTTAATAATACACACGGGTGAAGCTCGAGGTCTGCGGCCAAGACACGATCTGCTGCCTCAATCCATTCGGCCCACGCAAACGTCTAAGGAGAATATTGATTCGGCTCATGGGACCATATTTTCACACTGGAGAACTGAATCTAAGAAAATATGCCCTGTTTCAGAGAGTTTAAAAGTAGCAAATACACAAAGCAATGTGCCAGTGTTACTTTTTTATTATTATTTATTTTTTAGCAGTGTCACGAAGCAGATCCACTTTTGGTTTAGATTTATCCCTAATGAGCAAACCAGAGGCAGCAATGGCAAAGGAAAACTCCCTGAGACTACATGAGGAAGAAAGCCTAAGACGGACCAGATCAAAAGGGTTACCCAGTTTGGAAAACTGGGATTTTTGGGTGTTGTTCAACCCACCCCCTTCACTCTCAGGTGTCCACTTGCAGATCACTTACAAAAAATTTAAAAGGAAAAAAATGTGATTGACATATTATCAAGAAAGAGACTTTTTCCTTGATGTCTTTTTTTTGTATTAGACAATTTAAAGTTAGAATTTTTATCAACACTAACACTTTACTGTTACAAATGTGCGGACACTAGGGACTCCTTCCTAAAACGTCAAATAAGCAGCAAACTTCACCTTATAGGCGGGTTACACACTATTTATTTATTTATTTGTAAATTGTTATTTATTTCTGCCTGTTTTGGTGGTTCAGCATTGAATTTATTTGTGATGTCACTCTCCAAAGTAGTGGTTAAATGGCTCAATTAGAAGTTGACACTCAGGGATTTAAGAATTTCCAGTACACTACCAGTCATTAAGATTTTCTACATTTTCAGTGTTTCTGTAATTTTAACAACAACAAAAAAATTCTAGACAGTCAGTATCAGTATTCTTTGCTAATAAATTCACATTCACCATTTGAGTACCTGTATTAGCCAGAAAATTAGTCATGACTTTTGATTCATCAAAGTAGATTCCTCTAGAAGTTAAAACAGAAGAGCAAGTTCAAGGCATTTTTTTTTTCAACAAGGGATATTATATACTCTAAGTAGGTTCATTACAACTCATCTGGATGATTGTCCACTAGTTGGCTACTTCGCCTTGACCTTTCTGTACAGTTCATCCCAAACTAGCTCTATCGGGTTCAGGTCAGACAGCACACCTAATATGTGGTTAAATGTCCCACCAGATGCTTTTGGTAGCCATTAACAAGCTTCAGGCAGAATTCTGGTTGGATATTTGACCACTTTTCTTGGCGGAATTGTTAAAATTTGCGAGTCTCCTGCCTGTGGAAGCACAGTCCACATATTCTCAGCAGGGTTGAGGTCAGGACTTGTCGATTCCACGATTAGCTTTGGAGTCACCCAATGGTGCACCATTAGAGCACCCAATGGTGTCCAGGTTTCAATCGACTAGCTGATGTTTCGAGGTTCTGCTGAAGAATTCTGAGGTTCCATCCACTTCGCAAAATGCACCAGTTCCACTATAAGCAAAACGGCTCCAGAACACCACCACCATGCTTAACAGTTGGTACAATGTTCCTCTGTACCTCTAGTGTTTGTGGTCAAACATCTCAAATCTTTGTCTCATCTGACCAAAAAAACTTCCCTCCAGAAGGATTTTTCTTTGTCCATGTGGTCAGCTGCAAACTTTGTTCTAGCTTTGTAGACGGTGTTCCAGCAGCTTCCAGTTCATCAGGCCTGTGCCTCGGTTCCTGGGTTGTTACCATCCAAACCAGTTTCCTCTCAGATTGGGGTGACGGTTTGGCTCCTGTTCCAGCAAAGTGACTTGGTAAAGTGGCTACGCCTTGCAATAACTTGTACTTTGTGTATGATTGTTTGAATTGATCTTGGAATCTGCAGTTGTTTCGGAAAAAAAGGCTCCAGGAGACATTGCTGAGTTGTGTAACAATCCTCTTTCTACGATCCTCTTTCTCAGATCTGCACTGAGCTCCTTGGACTTTCCCATTACACTGAAAGTCACTGAAAGTCTAATAATGCCCTGACATTCATGTCTGGACTGCAACACTACGAGTCCTTGTGCAAATCGTTACTACAGACATCGTTATGTTTATTAGGGCAAGCAAACGAATAGGACCGTTGAAGCTGAAAGTTACAGTCTCACACTAACCAATTCTAACTAGTCAGAATCAAGCAACAGTACATTTACACGTACACGGAATCCAAAAGCCCATGCAGAGCTGGATCTTCACTGCGTGTTATTTCCCTTATGAAAATTCACTATGGTTTCCTATGGTTTTTATGCAGTAACCGTAGTTTTACTATGGTACCTCATGGTACTTTGGTACTACCCATAGTACTACTATAGTTTACATATAGCACTTCATGGTAACTAATGGTACTACTATGGTTTTAAAAAGGACCCAGCAAATGTTCCCTTGCGGGGCCCATCCGGGTTTTTGCCTGAAAGTGTGGACTAGTTCCAGCCCTCACCAAACCTAAACGGGCCCACTGCGGGCTATGATGAAAGTAATGATATTGCAAAACACTGTATTACAAGCACTTTTTTTTATTATTGTAGAATCTTTCGATAGACTGTACATTGGCTGTAGAATTTATAACTTTAAAATGATATAGCAGTCTTTTCCAAATAGCCTATTAATTGTTTGATGTATGCATTATTGCACTACAGATTTGTGAAACCGGATTAATATAGCTAGAGATTTAAATAAGAAAACCATGGTTTGTAAAACAAAGACCATGGTTTATTACCAAGATTATACTAGGGTTTAACTGTACCGAAACCATGATAAAACCATAGTCATAAACCATTTTTTTCCATAGTTACCCAAAAAAAACAGGAAAAACGGTAAACCATTGTAAACCATGATTATTTAATCATAGTAAAACCATGGTTCATTTTCATAAGGGTTTTCTTGCTGATGTTTGAACTTGGACAAAGCACACAGTCGTGTACGAGCTTAAGACAGTCTCTCTCTCTCTCTCTCTCTCTCTCTCTCTGGAGCGCGCTTTGTGCATTAGAGGAGTTACTGGAGAGGAGTAAAAGCCCCGAGCGCGCGCGGCGGGGGGGGTGGAATGCGCACCGGGCAGTGCGCTCTCAGGATGTGATCCATAAAACCAACTCGGCACACACGAGGATTTAAACCTGTCGAACCGTCCAGGATTTAATTAATTTATTTATTATTTCAGTTTCTCTGCGCTTCTGTTTGTTTTTTGCTGAAATGATGCCCGTGCGTTAAACCTATTTCTTTTCATTGCGTTGAATAATAATAATAATAATTATTATTATTATTATAATAAGTCAGGCTGCAGGTCATCTAAAGCAGTGCGACCCGTTTCATTCCGTTATTAAAGTTCATTCCAGGTGTTAAAAAAAAAAAAAGAAGAAGAAGAAGAAGCATGCCGGGGATGAGGTTGGTGATGGTGATGTGCTGCTGGAGTTTGGTCTCCGGTGCGGCGCGTGGTGAAGCTCCTCACGGGGCCACCCTGGACTTCGGCTCTGTCCCGGCGACGGTGTACGAGACACACGCGTACTATGAGCCCGGAGTCGTGGACGTGCTCTTTCACGTCGTACACGCGTTTCTGTACACGGTACAGCCAAACCCGTTCCCAGCAGGTGAGTCCCCTTATTACTAAAAACGCACACCCAAAAAAAAACAAACAAACAAACAAACAATATATATATATATATCTCATCCAAAACCTTTATAGTTAAAAAAAAAAAAAAAAGCACTGGGTGAATTCTGATATAATGGGACATTTAAAAATAATAATAATAATAATAATAATAATAATGTACTGTAATATTTGTTAATGCACTTTAATATCTTACATAATATAAAAGAACACACAATCCAGTATACATTAGCTGCATTTTCGGCTGAGCTGAAGGCTGAACGGTAATGGTTCCGGGTTACCCTTCCCAGGATCCCTGCCATTGTACGCTTGCCATTTTCGATGCCAGCGATATTCCGCGGCGTGTTAGAAAAGCTATCCCCGATACCGTGCCAGCATCCTGGACTGTAGGTCGTAAATCGCAACATGAAATCAAAGATCGTTTGTCAGAGTAGTTATGTTTCAAATTCTTTCCACCAACCGCTCCGTTTCCGTATGGTTATTCTGCCGTAATAGACCAGAACCAGGCTTTTCCGTCCCAGGACATACAGTACATCCGCGAGGATGTATTTGCATTTATTAATAAATTACTGAAAGTTGGTATTCAGCTATGTGAGACTATGAGGATATAAGAGAAGTGAGCAAGAATTTTTCAGAACGCAGGGGCCCGAGTATGAACAAAAACAACGGATTTGATTCAGGGTAGGGTGAGTTGGCCCCTTTAAGGGACTTTGAGTTACTTTTTTTTGTTTTTTTTATTTAAAACACACATAACTCAAAGCCTGAGCCACCAAAACCTATGTAGATTAGCTTGCGACCACCAAGGGTGTGTGTTCAGCTCTCTGCAGCGCTGGCACGGTTGGGTCCTTGAGCAAGTCCCTTAACCTTCAGCTCAGTTACATCCTGCATCAATTGTAAGCTGCTTCGTTATAAAAAACAAAAAAAAAACATAGGGCAAATGTGATGAATTCTGGCTTACTTTATACTATGTTATTACGACGATTTTAAAGTTCTTAATAAATTACAGTAGAAGCTTTCTTGCCATCATCAGGCAAAACACAATACATTTCTGAAATCCTCAGTGTGGCTGTTGTGAAAGAAAAATGCACGTATCATATTCTGACGAAACGTGGCCTACCCTCAGAGAAACCCATTTTATGTATCTTCATTGGTTTGCTTTCATTCTGTATTCACACATTTGTTTGTAGCGTACGTTTTCACGCCAACAATAAGTCAGATTGCAGTTAAAACGAAAAACCCTTTAAATTAATTATCGCTATATTCTAATATTGTTTGAACCAGGTATAATCCAGGTGTTAATTAAGATTACAGAGTAGCATTCTATTATTCATTTCTTACAGCAGAAACAAATATTTCAAGCATTAGAAAATCCTCACTATTTTCCAAATTCATAACCAATTCTTTCAAAAAATTCAACTTTGTTCGTAGGCCTGATAATCACAGGAGAAAATTATGTCTAAAATAAGTAACATCATGAAATAATGATTGATTTCTTGCAATAGCAACGTAAAGGGTTAAAAAAAAATGTCAACACATCTCTAAAATAATACAAACACAATACACAAGGTAAAAAAAAAAAAATCTCTGCATGCTAAGTGGTTGGCATAAGTAACATTCTATATTTCCCAGACTTACGCCTTATTAACCTGTTTCTTAAACTTCTTTTAAAGCCACAATTTCATGCACAAAAATCCATGAATGCATCATTTAGCCATGGATGTGGGGTGTTTCATGCACCCATTCATGCATCCATTATATTATCCCTTCTCTCTATCCCCTGATAGTGACGGTGGGAATTTTGGGCCCCCTGTCAAACCTCACCACTGAATTTTCTCAGACACAGGCACTGGAACAAATCAAAATTGGGGGAGGTGGGTGTTATTTGGGGTTTGGGTTTGGATTTATAAGAAATGTTTGTTTACTGTGGCTGAACTCTTTCCAAGTCAACGGCAGGTCCTCTCTTAGCCCACTCCCAGCCCTATCTTTTAATTAATCAGGAACCTCTGTGAGGAACACTGCACTTGCTACTCTTTCTTCTGAAGGAGCCTTTTGTCAAAATGTACATTATCCTATTCATCTTCTAATGCCTTCTTCACTGTCGTGACAGTTAGAATTGCTGTATTTTCCTTGGCAAGCTGGATTTCTGGGGGGAGATTTTGGATAAAACTGGGTATCCTTTGGAGACAGTAGTCCTTTGTTAACTCTGATATTGCTTGGTTAGGCTGCACAAGTGCTCGCATAAAAGATAAGTAGGGTTTCATCTGACCTCATGCCAGGCAGAGCTGGACTGGTGCTGGAGCCTGGCAGGGCTGGGTTGGTTGTGGGTCTAAGGAGCTGTGTTGCTGCTGGGGCTGGGAGGGCTGGGCTGCTGTTTAGACTGGCATTGATGGGGAAGACTGGCATGATGGGGTTGATGAAGAAGCCTCACAGGGCTGGGCTGATGTTGAGAATGGGATGGTTGGGTTGATGCTGAAGACTGGCATCTTGGGGTTGATGGGGAATCCTGGGGGGCAGGCTTGGTATTGGGGCTGGGCTGTATGTTGTTGATTGAGCCTGGAAAGGCAGGCTTGGTTGGTAGACTGGGTGTTAACGGAGGAACCTGGCAGGGCAAGGTTAGTGGTGAACCCCGGCAGGGCTGGATGTTGGATCTGTACCCCAGTCACCTTAAAGACAAAATTTTGCAAAATATCACTGGCATAATTCCATGAATGTCATTTTTTTTCCAGATTGTTCCTCATCCAGGTTTTACATGCAATGAAATGCTTTTTTAGTGGCTTGTACACATACCTGAAGCTGATGATTACAAAGGGGAAGATGAAACCATAACTATGCGATTTTCTTTAGCGTATCTGAGTGTCTCAGTGGACGAGTGCGATATTCCAACAGGGCTTTTCCTTTGTGCTCTTTGTGTACTTGGTGAAATATGGGCACGAGCTGGGGATTGTAAAACGATGGAATACTGAATGTATAATCTAATCCATAATTCTGGCAAAAAAAAAATTATCCACCTTCTTACAATATTAAATAAAGAACCTTAATTGGTTTCAAAGAAACATGTCATACATTTCTTTAAAATGTATTCAGAACTACGTCCAGTTTGATTTGCGTCGTTAAAACAGGGACAAAAACAGAACTGCTGTGTGTGTGTGTGTGTGTGTGTGTGTGTGTGTGTGTGTGTTCAGAATAGAATAGGATTGCAGAGGTAAGTCCCTGCTGCCTAATCAATTAGCAGATCTGTCTCTCTGAGTCACCTGTCTCATCACGTAATCTGCTAATCTGGGTGCCATATGCTTCCATAAACATCATGGTCATACAGCGTTCATTAAACTTCCCAAAGTATGACGTGATTATAATTCCAGGAATGTAATCTGGAAATTTTAACTTCACATTTAAAATGTTATTCAAAATAATAACTATAATACACAGACGTTCTGTCCCGTTTATCAAGTTAGATCCAAACGAACTTGTTCATTAATTGTTTTTCGCGTTTTTTTACACGGGAAATTTGTTATTCTTGAAAATGCCTTTAATCCGAAAAAAAAAACAAAACAAAAAAAAAACGTGTATCCTGTGAGACCTTCTGAATCTACAGTATATTGTACGCTAGACAATAGGCAGTAAGCTGATGCAAGTCCTGGTTTGATCAGCTTCGAACGATATGATTGGCAGATAGCTGCTGCAGTTTTATACATGGATTTTGCTGTCGGGTTTTTAATCAGCTTATCTATTTCAAATACACACAGAAATGTAATAAAAATTTGTGAAACCCAGACATTCCATTATAATCGGCATTATTTAAAAAAGCATTCGAGACGGGAAAAAAAATGAATAAAGCAATACGTGGAGGATGGTGAGGGAGGGGGAAAAAAGCCCAAAAATGACAGTTGTATAATTCTGTTTGATTCGTGTGTTTTCACAACAAGAAGCTGTTATAAGACAGAAGCGAGTGGACTAGCGATGCTTTTTTTGTGCCTGATGGTTCAGAAACCTTTTTTTGAGGATTGACGTCATCTTGCCCGACCCTAAAAGAAAGTTCAGACCTGGCCATAGATAGAGCTGTCATCAAGATGACACACACACACACACACACACACACACACACACACACACATACACACACAAAAGCAAAAACAATATCACATGGTTATGTGGATGTTTCTATATAATACTTTGCCTTTTAATTTGAGGACATAAAGTGAATCCACTGTTGAAATATATTTTAAAAAAAGAACGGAAAATTATAACAAATCAATAAATAAATCACACAGTAAATGCTTCATTTAATCAAATTAAATACAAATACGTAAATGAATAGTCAAGATAAATAAACATCTTTGTTACACACTATAGTTGGATCGGCCAGTGTTAGAAGCTGCTATAACTTTTAGCGTGCTGCACAAATGACATTCAGTTTTTCACTACCATTTGCTAGTTTACTGTATCTTACCTGAGGATTCATCTCAAGTTAATGACGGACATATATTTTGGCACTACACATAACTAGGCATTTTCAACACATTATAGTACTAGTGTAGTGTAACTAAAAATGGAGGGCCTTTGTTCCCCTGCTCCGTCTAATTTAGCCCATTGCCGACGCTTATCTCCTGATGTTTACGATGTTCATTGCATATGTAAAAAATTGCTGTTGCATAGTCGGTCATTTGCACACGAAACGTCTTTCGGACACAAAGTCCAGAGCTGAAAGGCAGAATCTAATAGAGAAAAACATGTGGGAAGTAAGATCGAAAAGGGAAGGGGGGGGTTAAAGAGGGATTAGAGAGAAAGAAATTGGGATTGACAATAAAAGAACCACGAATGCAAACAACAACAACAACAAAAAAAAAAAAGACAATCGGGAGACCCCTTGAAGAGGATTAACCATACGCCTCTCTCAGTTTGGTCTGCTAAGTTAGCAAGAATAACTTCCACTAATACAGTATGAAGCAATGGGGCTGGAGATGAATTTCCCACCACATACTAATATGTATAATGCCCTTATACATTCTTAATGACATTCTTAATCTTATTTATTTTTTTTTTTTTCATTTTTTTTAGGGCTGATGATGACCTAGTAGTTGAAACACCAGTCTCAACTCTGATAAGCTCTAGACTAGTCATGGAAACCTTTCTAACATGGGCTTGGTGGAACATTTGGCTAGACCCTAAATCCCCCCAAAACAGATATATATATACTTGTCTCAGTAAGAGGTGTAGAGGTTGAAGTTTACTAGAGAAGCAAAGCTTTTTAAATCAATTTTGGGAGCAGTGCCCCTTTGGACAGAGACCTTTAATGGCTGGAATGTGGCCCCTCCCAGTGTGAGACTTGAACACACCAATAAGATGGAATTTGTGCACGAGGGAGAGTGGCGTCTGCACCCAGAAGTGGTGTCCCAGATCTGGGAAAAACTTGGCAAGGTGTCGGTGGATTTCTTTGCCAGGACCAGGTCAGCACATTGCTGCTTGTGGTTCTCCCTGGTGGAGCCAGACAGCCTGCTGGGACAAAGACTTTGTTATCCAATGCTGCTTTTGCTAATGATAGGTATACCCTGGTGGCTTCCTCCTGATCAGATCTGCTGTCCCTTGTACATGGGCTTTGTATGTCCTGATTTGAAAGCTGTTCTACAAATGTTGTTCAGATCCAGTGTATTGGATCCCCTTAACACTGAAGGTGTATGCGGCATCCATCGAGGAGTATCACAGCATCTTTATGGAGGCGCATAAACCTATTA
This sequence comes from Synodontis membranacea, assembly GCA_025674565.1. Lineage (NCBI taxonomy): Eukaryota > Metazoa > Chordata > Actinopteri > Siluriformes > Mochokidae > Synodontis > Synodontis membranacea. The sequence goes on along the minus strand of JAOVYU010000039.1, from coordinate 8,512,145 downwards.
CAACCTGTCTTAAAGCGCTGAAGTTCCCCCGTCCTCCAAGGATGGAGTCCTGGAGTCTCTTAAGACCCTTCCTTACTAGCCTATGAAAGATGTTGAATTGAATCAAGTGTCACTGAAAACTGCTTTTTCTCTATCAATGACCTCAGCAAAAAAGAGTGGGAGAACAGCCTTGCACGGAAGTGTTAAGGTGATCTTTTGGATGAACCTGGAAAGTTTTTCACTCAGGGTCTTATAGATTGGTTTGTAAATTCAAATGACCATGAAAGTGTGCAGAGAAAGTGTGCAGTTCCTTTTTTTTGCGCCTGGTTTTCACTCTTAGGTATTATTTATTACCTTTATGATACCTAGTGTTCTAGTACCCGAGGTCGGTCTAGGTCTCGAGACCGGTTTTTGAAGGTCTTGGTCTCGTCTTGGACTCGGCCGCATTTGTACTCGGTCTTGTCATGGACT
>JAOVYU010000039.1:8497827-8507827 GCA_025674565.1 Synodontis membranacea | reverse complement strand
ATGGGTTTTTGGGTTCTGTTTTCCTTACTCGTGTTTGAGCATTCCCGTTAAAGCACATTGTATTATGTGCATCTTAAGTACGTATTATGCATTGGAAATCCGTGTAGACCGCCACGCACGCATCTTATTCCCATTCTGAATTGCAGTTGGTCCAAATGTCTTACGTTTTGTCTAATGAAACAACTTACCCACTCCATTCAACATTACATTCTTTAAAACCGACACACAGAAAAATATTCATATGCTTTTTTCTTTTCTTTTCTTTTCTTTTCTTTTCATCTCAATATTCTTTTCCCCGCCACTGACGTACACTGTACCGGTCAACAATAAGAGCATAAATGGATGCTCTTGACGGTGTTAATTGCCCTGCTTAAGGACGAACCCCGATATGGCGACTTGAGGACTTACATAAAGAATGATGTAATCTTGTTTTGTAATGTGCCACGTAAGGTTTTCATAACAGATGAAATAAAACATGACTCATATTTTCTTTTCTCCACACTTCTCTCTCTCTCTCTCTCTCTCTCTGTTTCTCCGAAGGCCATTTATTATGAGATCGGCTTCATCGTGCTGGCAACGTTGGGTGTTGTGTTCATGCTGCTGATGCCGCTGGTGGGTTTATTTTTCTGTCTGTGTCGGTGCTGTGAGAACTGCGGAGGCGAGATGCACCAAAGGCACCGAAAAAATGCTGACTGCCAACGTGGCTTCTATACAGTCTCGCTTATCACTTCGTCCGTGTTTATCACGTATGTATACAAACCTCAGAGAAATATATTTGTGGCGTCCCAACGCTCAAGGCCGTTTCTTTTTGTTATGTAGTGAAAGAGCGGACACCTTCCTTATGCTGATTTAGCCCATTTGCCTGAAGCTTCGATATTTTGTGTGTTCTGAGATGCTTTTCTGCTCACCACAGTTGTAAAGAGTGGTTATGGCTAGGCACCAGGCACACACACACACACACACACACACACACACAATTTAGCTCATAACTGTTTTATTTAAAAAGGTATTGCAACACATCATGAAGTGTGAAATGGGCTTCACCTTCAACATGAGAAACTATATTATACCCTCAGTATAAAAACCCCCTCCCTATTTCCTGCATCACGAGTTCCAGCATTTGGAAGCTGCTGCACGGTTCATGAGCTGTCTACAAACAGGAATCACCTGCCAGAACTGGTTTGAGTGTCTGTTCTAAACTGCACCAGAATCATGAGGGTAAGTTTAAGGTACTGGTCTAAAGCTGTGCTGTGGCACCAAGATGTTAGCAGCAGAGGTGGGACCTCCATGGATTGCCATTGTTTGTCCAGAACATCCCACAGATGCTCGACTGGATTGAGATCTGGGGAAGGAATTTGGAGGCCAGGTCAACACCTCAAACTCACTGTTGTGCTCCTCAAACCATTCCTGAACCGTTTTTTGCTTTGTGGAAGGGCACATTATCCTGCTGAAAGAGGCCACAGCTACCAGGGAATACCGTTTCTATGAACATGGTCTGGAACAATGCTTAGGTAGGTGGTACGTGTTAAAGTAACATCCATATGGATGGCAGGACCCAAGATTTCCCAGCAGAACATTGCTCAAAGCTTCACACTGCTTCCTCCGGCTTGCCTTCTTCCCACAGTTCATCCTGGTTCCATGTGTTCCCCAGGTAAGCGACGCACTTGTACCCGGCCATCCATGTGATGTAAAAGAAAATGTGATTCATCGGACCAGGCCACCTTCTTCCATTGTCCTTTTCTGATGCTCATGTGTCCATTGTTGGTGCTTTCAGCAGTGGACAGGGGTCAGCATGGGCACCCTGACTGGTCTGCGGCTATGCAGCCCCATGGGCAACAAACTGTGATACGCTGTGTATTCTGACTCCTTTCTATCAGAGCCAGCATTAACTTCTTCAGCAATTTGAGCTACAGGAGCTCGTCTGTTGGATCAGACCACACGGGCCAGAAAGAGAGAGAGAGAGAGAGAGAGAGAGAGAGAGAGAGAGAGAGAGGTCAATACCTTTAGTTAAAGTTAATTGCACTAATTCGTGCCTAGAAATAGAATAAAGATCACAACATCCTCCATCGATCCTCCACCTGTTTATCTCTCTATTTTTATCTCTCCCTTTTTCTGTGCATGTACCCTTTTCTGTCCTTCCTCCTTTCTCACCAACTCTGTTTCTCTCTCTCTCTCTCTCTCTCTCTCTCTCTGTGTGTGTGTGTGTGTGCGTGTGTGTGTGTGTGTGTGTGTGCAGCCCTTCCTGTTTTATTTCTATAAAAATCAGAGGCAGTTGTTCAACAGTTGTTAGGCAGTTGTTTATTCTGCCCTACTTGCCACCTTTATTTGCAGGTTTGTTTACTGCTGAAGTAAATTTGGAAGAAGTGTCAGAATTTTGCTGCTTTCAAAGCGGCGTAGCTCAAACACAACTTTAGAAGAGAGGCTTGAGAGTACACCTACAGTGGTTTAGAATCACACACACACACACACACACACACACACACACACACACACACACACACACACAGCACTCACAAAAGCCCGAGTTTCTTTTTCCCCATGTGTGTGAGTCTGTGTGAGTGTGTGTGAGTGTATGTGTGTGTGTGTGTGTGAGGGTGTGTGTGTCACAGTTATGTGACATCGATAGCCCTTATTTTGTCCTCAGAGAAATTCTCCGCTTTCTTTCTCTGCTCTCCATCTCTCACTTTTCCTCTTTTTCTTTGCTGCACTCTGCAGACAGCGGCCTTCACACCACAATAAGCGTCTGTGATGGGAAGACAAGTGTGAGCCCTGTCTGCATTGTGTGTCCGTGCATGCATGTGCGTGTGTGTGTGTGTGTATATATATATATATATATACAGTGAAGGGAAGTAAATTTGGGTCCTTAAACATACTTCCACTGCATATATCCAGTTCACATTTACACACGTAATGTCTTTTAACTTTGTTCTCCTTCACTTTATTTGTGACTTTTTTTTACAACAATTCCATTTAGGAATTACAGTAATGTTTTTTTCGTACTCCCTAGATTTTCACAGGCTCAAATGTAATTGGACAAACTAACATTATTATAAACATGAGCATAATTTTTATTACGTGGATGCAAATTATTGATCGACTCAAGCAGCGACTGAAGTCTGGCAAGGTTGGCATCTGGGTTCCAGACTTCAGTCGCTGCTTGAGTGTGCGTCTTTCGGCCTTCAGTTTTCTTCGACCAGGTTAACTGTCTCTCGGCCATTTAAACACTAGAACTACTGAGCTTTTTATTTCCCTGGTTGAAAAATACCTAATTTATGCAGATTTGCGCAGGCTTAGTAGTTCAAAACCTACCTTTTTTTTTTTTTTTTTTTTACCAATCTTTACAATCTTGATATCAAAATATTAAAAACATACAATAATAAGCTCAATAATTAGTAAAAAAAAAAAAAAAAAAAAAAAAAAAAAAAAGTTGACATTTATGAACAATATGACCACTGCTTTTCAATCAGTTCTAAGGAGGTGGAGCCGAATTTAGAAACTCTGTGGTTTCACAAAATTGAAAGGCGTATACAGGTCTAGTAAACCTTGGTGTCACTCAGATTGGTCACTCGAGGGGGTGCTGCTGTTCAAGCCAAGAACAAACAGATCTCTGGAAAAACTTAACAGTGAAATTTCTTTTTCTTTTTAATCCTTTTTAAACTACATTTCAGAATAGTCTTTTGGACCGTTTGACCGTATAGTCTTGCGAACTAAAACTAGAAATTTTCGGCCCTGTGTTCTGAAAATCAGTGAAAATCAAATTGCTCAGCGGAGTCCGATATTCAAGAATGATCAAAAACCAGGCCAAGATTTGGAAACGACGTTGACCCCGCATGCCGATCAATCCGCCAGCTGTAAGCGAGGACCGGCTGTACGCATCCACGTGAAACCCGACTGGCACTTTCAGGCCAGTGTAGTGAGGAGGTATGCAGATTTTGGGATATGGATGTAGACAGGAGCGGACTTGAGTTCAGATAGCTTTTCCTCAACTGAAAAGAGCTGAAATTTGGTGTTCTGCATTGTTCTGCTAATCGGTAATTGGATTTGAATTTCAACTGCGTCACTTCAGACACACGGCCGATAACGGCTTTCGCCAGCATTCCATACGTATCGCATTATGCATGAAGCGTATGCCATGAAACTTGGCAAGGACTCGCCATTGGAGGTGATCTTAGCTAAAGGTGTTAAGTCCTGTTTGCAGCTGTTTTATTTATGTATTTATATATAGGAATCCTCAAAAAGATTAATACAGGTATACACTGTAGGTATACAATTACTGAGTCTGTTAGTGTACCTACAAAAATGGTAGGGGTAAGAGTGTTGATACATGGCGACTGAAGTACAGGCGATACTGAAGACATAAGAAGCTAGTAGGTACAGCATATATCATTCATGTCACACGCATGTTTAGAAAACTAGGACATTGTTAACTCTGTGTATGTTCCAGATTGGGGGTACTGGTTGCCTACGCCGGAAGCCACAACATCACGTCTCAGATCAACAGTACCAAACGACTCGTCAGCTCCAACATGAGAGACCTGAAATCAATGGCCAGTTATACACCAGCGGTAACACACGTCGCAAACACACACACACACACACACACACGGAATCCATTACAGCGCAACATTACTCACTGACACACTGAGAATCAGACTAACCCTGCGTTGATTTGTGTACGTTTTCAGCAAATCGAGTACCTGACTGCACAATACACAACAGCCAAAAATAAAGTTCTGTCTGATCTAGACAGTAAGTAGTCTCTCTCTCTCTCTCTCTCTCTCTCACTCCCGCTTCAATATTTATTTATTATATTTTTGTATGTTTTATGTCATTATGTTGTTTTACGTCTTCATTTATTTTTTCTATTTTTTTCTCGTGTGTGCTTTGTCATTGTGATCGTGATCAGACATCGGCCCGTTGTTGGGTGGGCAGATGCACAACCAGCTGGACAGAGATGTGATGCCAGCTTTAGACAACGTACTGCGCATGGCAGCAGGTAAAGTCAAAACACGCACATATTTTACACATTTGCGCACACAAATGTTGTTTAAGTTGCAAAGACTCAGTTGCTGTAACGAAAAACAAATTTCAGTTCGGTTCTATTCATGTACCGTTCTTAACTTTGCAAGGGACATGTGCACGTCAGCCGATCGGCCAATCATGAGGCAGCAGCGCGTTGCAGAAAATCATGTAAATACGGTTCAAGAGCTCATTCCCTTCAGACATCAGAATCGGGATGATTTGACCTGACCGCGCCTAAATAACTTAAATAATGACTCTTTACAAATGTGAACGCACAGCGTGTAAAAACTTCGAGTCGGAGAAACGCCAAGAAATGATATCTAAGGTTACAGTGGACACAGACTCGCCCAAACTGGACAAACTAACTGGATTGGGGGGAAAAAAGATCAGGTGACGTCTTTCCACTGAGAAGCGTTTGACCTGTGTTTGCATGATTTTATGCGCTGCATGAATGAGTGTATATTGCATGAGTGTGCAATTCATATGACACTGTTTACCTACAAAGCACCGTTCAAGAGGCTGATGAACTGATTTATTTAAACTAAAAGTGACAAATTTGGATGATATTTATTTGCTCGATTTTATAATTACGGTAACATTTCATCAGGTCGTCCAGGTGAAAAAAGTTACAAAGCTACAAAAATGATGAAATTCTTCTGCCCCCCCCCCTCTATCTCTCTCTCTCTCGCTCTCTCTGACCTTTTTGTAAAGTCAAAGTGGAAAGTGCTATTAAAGGTAAACCTGACTTCCCTGTGCCATGACTGTAGAACATGATGAACCTGCTTGCGTGCGTGATGTCGATTTTGTTCGTCTGTAGTTTGTGTTTTTGTCACCTTTAGTTCTTTCTCCAGTTTTGCCCCGCTGTGTTACGCATGCGGTATTTGTTGCCGTTTCCGATGGCGGTTAGAATTGTCGATGAAACGACAGAGCAACTCATAAGTGGAGCCCGAATCAGATCCAAAACTACATCTGAGCGGTTTCAGGTTCATTGATTTGCTCGATAGTCTGAAAGTGGTCTACTGTCAGTTCTGTGATTCAAACTGACAAACCGTCTTTCCGCTCGAGCTGAACTTTTCTAAAGAAATACCATCAGTACACTTCAAACGATTCACACTTTTTGATGTACAGTACAGTAGGTGATGTACTGTAAAAATCCAAAATTAGATATAGAGCTATAGAGCGTGTCGGGGGGGAAAAATCTTCATGAACCGCCTGATTATACCGAATCATATCGATTTAAAATCTCTATCCCAAATCTTTGTTGTTTGATGGTGCAACTCTGTGTATGTGTATGTGTCTGGATGAAGGTGTTGTTAGTTCATTGTGTGGCTCCGTGTGAATCGTCTCTAACCTGAGCATGTACTTGTGGTTTTTTATCCTCATTTAGCACGAGTGTATCTGTGTATCATGTATCTGTGTTTATGTGTTTAACGAACAATGCGCATGTGCTTGTACAGTCGTGTGTGTGTGTTCATCAGCATGTCTGCGATTCTGTCCGGAGTTTAAAAGTACTTAAGTAATGGAACACCATTCAGAACGTACCTTTTGTACTCCTGACAAATCGCCAGGATCGTGATCGTGATCGTGATCGTGACCATTCTTTGTCTTTCATGTGCCTACCAATTGTGCGTTTTTACCATTATTTGTCACAGTCTGGGAAAAATCTGTTGGACGTCACTGCGGTCAAAATTTTTAATTTTTTTTACTTTAGGCAACCCCGGATATATTTCAAAAGTTTTGTTGATCAAGGAGCCAGTTTAACAAACACAACGGTTAAAAACAGTCAGTCTGTTTAAAGACACTGAAATGTCTGCTAGCTGAGCGTAAATTCGTCACATGATGAATGCCAGGCTTTGATTAAATTCATGGTTAGAAATATGGTGAAGTTTAGCGAATTAAACAAAGACCTCTAATCCATTCTGTTGTTCAGTTGACAAGGCGTTCGTGATGTTTCTGCCCTTTTCAGTTTTCTTCCTTTTCACTTTTGGAGGTAATTAGACGTTACAGCGTTCTTACTTCGTTGCAATTGACAGAGGCATATTTAAGTTCAGAAAAAAAAAAGTATGGGCTTTTCCAGATCTGGTGTGATAGCAGAAAGAGTAGAGACAGAAAATGCCGAATGTTTCAGGTTTTCCTGAGACCTTTCTTACTTTACAGTATGTTTAAAATATCCAATCAAATTTATACCATTTTCTATGAATCCCATAAACAGCCAGCTTTGTTTAATAAACGTCGATTAGTCGCAGGTAATCTTTAGACTTTAAAGTGACTCCATAAAGTCATTTTCATATGCGTTTATAGCCAAATTTGAATTGCAGATGAAATCGGTAACTTTCCATTCAAATCTGTACCGTCCACTCAAGTATATATTTCTATCTTCTAGTTTATGATGTTAAAAATTGATACTATATGGATACGTTCACTTCGTAACCCTGTATCTGTCTATTCACGTCTGTGTTTTTCAATCCATGTGCTAAGCAATGAGAGACACCAAGGAGGCTTTAGAGAACGTGAGCACATCCTTAGAGACGTTGCAAGAAGCAACTACTAGGCTGCGGAGGGCTTTACAGTTGGAGCGGAGTTCGCTCTCAAACACACTCAACGATCCGGCCTGCAGCAGCGGAAACGCCACGCGCACGTGCGGCAACATCCGGGCCACACTCAACCAGCTCGCTGTCGGCGCCAACTTTAACGGGGTAACGCACACTCTCGATTTTTGTCCCACTCGGTGAGGACATTTGGGTTCTTCATTCTTCATTCCAGATTTATGTGCTTTTGCTGTTTGCCGTGCACTGTTGAATGCATTGTTGTATTAGTCATTTACAAATATAATGAAAAAAAATATTCACCTGTATTTCTGGACAAGTAACAGCATTCTGTCTCGGCTATATGTGTTATGTTGCAGCTAACGGATGTCAGTCCTCAGTTAGAAAACCTAGAAATTGTGATGGAGACGGACCTCAGCTACATTGTACAGAAGGTACTACGTGTGTTTAAAATAAAAAGAGACGTGACGATAAACACACAAGACAGGATCTCCATTGTGACGCGCGGGAAACCATTCTAAACTCCAAATTTCCTCTCTGCTCAGGGCTACTCTGCTTTTAATGACACTTCCAGGATAGTGAGCGAACAGACACGAGATATCAAGGCCAGTAAGTCTAATGCCTTCACCCATCAATTCCTCATGAGCATGTATTTCAATACCAATACACCTGCCTTTCCAAAAAAAGTTGGGACGCTGTGTAAAATGTAAATAAAAACAGAATTCAGTGATTTGTAAATCGTTTTAAAATCATATTTAATTGGAAATAGAACGAAGGCAACATGCTGAATCTGAGAAAATCGAAACCATATATTAACCTGATCCAGAAGCGGTGCCGCCTTCTCTGTGCTCGAGTTCAGTTATGATGGGCTGAGGCGACGTGAAAAACCGTCCCTTGGTCAGACAAATCAAAATATGAAATGTTTTTTTGGAAACCGTGAATGCCGAATCCTCCGGGCTAAAGAGGAGAGGAGAATTACCATCCTTCTTACTATCAGCCTACAGTTACAAAGCCAGCATCCGTGATGGTCTGGGGTGCATTAGTGCACATGGCATGGGTAGCATGCACATCTGGGATGACCCCTTAACTGCTGAGCAAATGAAATCCCGTATCAGCCAGGAATGGGACAACATTTTACTCCCAAGCTATAGCAGCTGGTCTCCTCGATTCCCAAACACTTATAGAGTGGTGTTAAAAGAAGAATCGATGGGGCACAATGGTAAACATGATAAAAATGGTTCCTGTCCCAGCTTTTTTTTTTTTTTTTTCTTTTTGAAAATGACGCCGGAGTGAAATTTCAAAATGAGCAAAAAAAAAAAAAAAAAAAACATTAGATGACATCCCTGTTTCAACATCATTTTGAATAAAAAAAAACGGGTTTGCGTGATTTTACGAGCCATCGCAATCATCTGTTTTCATTTGCGTTTCGCACAGCATCCCAACCTTTTTCGGAAACGGGGTCGCAGAGCACCTGAGAGCAGGCATGTGCTGAGATAAACGATGATAGATATGCAGTGTCACATTTTTGTCACTGATTTACTCATTTACTTAAACCTTATCTGCTGTATATACTAATCATAAATATAATAAAAAAAATTTTTTTAGAAACTTTCAACTTGGTCATCTCGATTACAATGTATCTGTTCGTTCTAGCTAAAATAATTTCATTTGACCAGCTGGATTAAGAGTGTACGTTCTGCCTCACAGTACGTTTCTACTAAACACAACACTCTTCTTTTCTTCTGTTTCTCTTCCTCTCTGTGTTGAAATTCAGCACTGCCCAGTAAGTTTCTCTCACTCTATCCTTTCCTTTTTACTCCTTTTTGCACCCTAAAGGACATGTCGGTATGATTTATCCAACATGTCTGACAGATTTGAAAAGAATTTCCAAAGCCAAAGGGATTTCCATTAGCTGTTCTTCAATTGAAGAAAAAAAAAATAATACAAATATAGAGCACTGTTGGTGGTGTTGGTCTAATACGTTATCTGTAGTATAGTAACAGCTTAGAGAGGGACTTGGAAAGCAATCATCCTCAGGGGGAAGCAGATCACACCACCGCGTCACGTGTTATTCCTCAGACACGAATTTATATTACTACTTCTTTAGTACTGTACTTTATCAGTGTGTTACTCTTCCCTCTTTCTGTACGAGACAAGCTTTGGCCTGTGCATGTCTACATATCTCTCTGTCTTTCCTCCTGTGCTTCAGAAGTGAAGTCTTTGTTGGATAAGTCAGAAGCAGACATTATTGCTTTCACCAGTGTATTCCCAGTGGAACCAGCACTGGAGAACTTTACTCGGTTTCTGACCAAAGCAGAGAAGGACATAGAAGCGTTCTACCCGCAGATTGACCAGTATGACTTTTACAGGTAATGGGACAGCAGACCTTCAAATGGTATTAGACCTTTCAATTGTCATCTAGTTCTCAAAAT
>JAOVYU010000039.1:8480993-8494653 GCA_025674565.1 Synodontis membranacea | reverse complement strand
TATATATGTATATATATATATATATATCTCAACCAGGTACATTTCATTTAGAAAAATCTTTTTTTCAGATTATTATTTATCAATATCGTAAGTCTATTATCCAATCTATTTATTTAAAACTCTGAATATCTACTTTTTTCACTTTCTTTGGTTCGATTCCTTGGTTACAGAACCTGGGGTTCTTCCCGGGGATGTTATTTACTGTTCATATTACTGGATTCCATATTTCATTTGTACCTTCTGGAATATGAGAAGAACTAAACACAGCATGTTCTTACAATGTTCTCCTATTCAAAACGATTCCCTGTTCTCAGATACAGTCTTAATTTGGGTGTATCTCTCTCTCTCTCTCTCTCTCTCTCATTAGGTGGATAGGATGTGTGGTGCTGTGCTGCATGGTTGTCCTGATCCTGGCTTTTAACCTTCTGGGGTTGATGTGTGGAATGTGCGGCTATGATAAGAACGCCACGCCTACGACACGCGGCTGCCTCTCAAACACAGGCGGCAATCTCCTCATGGCGTACGTTCGATTTGACAGGGATGAGTTGAATGTAAAACGAGAGTGCATGTGCACACGGCAATATTTCAACAAAATGAATAGCCAGTCGTACTTGTTTAATAATAATTAACTATGAACATAAATAATTGTTTAACTGCTATTGTACAATATGAAGCCAAGAATGATTTTTCATACGTCTAAAATCTACTCAAATATCATATATCATAGTGCTGTATTTTTCGTGTCCGCAATTTTTGTATTTGTAGAAAGTGATTTCCATTGCCCATATTACTGTAGTTATCTCCAGTTTAGGGAATGGAACTGCCTCCATATTGTTAAAATGGCAAAATTCACAACTATTATTGTACGGCAACTGAAGAGTAAGAAAGAAAAATAAATAGCGTTATGCCACGACCTCGGAAGATTGTCCTCTCATGGATCGTTTAATCATACTTACCGACTTCTATTATGCTCGATGAGTGCTAGCTTTGTCTAGCGTCTAGGCACCAAGGCATATGCTTAACTAGGACGATAAGGATGTTTTTCAAATCTCAACACGACGTTAAATTAGAAACTAGCCATTCGGTCCAAGTTACGTAAACCTAGACACGTATATGTATGGCACGTATATGTATGATGAAGCACACGAAATGCGTGGTTCCGTATGCTCAGAGTGGAAGCTGTGTTTTATCTGTGAACGACTCCGGCCACCAGGTGTCAGCAGTCCCTCAAATATTTCCCTTTTTGACATTCGGAGAACTTGAGGAAACGAACAGTCTGCTTAAGGCAAAACCCTAAACCCTAGTTATACGACAATAGTTAACTCTAAGGTAAGGTCATGTAGGTGATCCCGAAATATGTTAGAGTGCCAAAGAGGTGCGTCTTCCTGGCTTGCAAGAAGGTTATCGTAGGACATCCTCCGCTTCCTGACCCTGAACTACCCCGAGGTCCTGGCTAGTGGGTTTGGGCAGAACGGTGGGTTTGGCTGGCCTAAGGTCCACCTGGTTGCAGTAGTACCGTATGTGGCACCCTTCACCTCGCCTACATATGGTCCTGATGAGATGGTGGTTCTGTCTCTTGGTGAACTCTGCTCAGCTCTGGAAGGTGTTAGTCGAAATTGTTCCCTTCGCTACTTACCTTGTACCGTGCAACTTCTCTGGAACATCTGGGACAACACATCACTCAGACAGTGCATTTGACTCAGGAAACGGTGTCTGTTCGAGGTGGGAGTGTTTCTCCAGAGCAAGATGCCTTTCCGTGGATTATTACTGATTACAGAGGCTCTTGTCAATTCACACTGCTTTGCCATTAGATTGGATACAGAAGGCTTGGTCTCGCTGAAGATCATGAACTTCCAGCGAGCCAGCTTGTACTGTGGTAGCCATCTCATGGTCACTCACCATCTTCTTGGACACAATCATGAGGGACACTGGAGCCGCTAAAAGGACTAATAGGACCTTGGCAGTAAAACGTTTGGTTCAGCTGAGGCCACCTTGATGATGATGATGATGATGATGATGATGATGAGGATGATTTAGCAGCTATGTTAACTAGCTTGCCTTCGTGTAAAAAATTAGTGACTTAATTCAGTCTGGCTATCATTAGACGTCTAGTGTTAGTAGGTCTAAGAATTTGGTAGGCGATTAATGAGTTGTACAAAATTCGGCGCAGGTTACGTTCACAGCACAGCCGGATCAGCCTTGTTCTTTGTAACGTTTGGATTTTTGTCTTTGAATATTCAGAGGCGTTGGCTTTAGCTTCATCTTCTCCTGGGTGCTGATGGGAGTCGTGGTCACCACATTTGTTACCGGAGGGAACGTGGAGAAGCTCGTGTGTGAGCCTCTGGCCAACAGACAACTGTTTATGGTAAAAAAAAAAATAATAATAATAAAAAAAAAAAAGGAAGCAAGGAAAAAAATAAGATGATGTGTGTACATTTTCAGTGGTGTTCAGTGATGTGAAGAGTCAGGCTCACACTTGCACTTGTGTGTGTGTGTGTGTGTGTGTGTGTGTGTGTGTGTGTGTGTGTGTGTGTGTGAGAGAGAGAGAGAGAGAGAGAGAGAGAGAGAGAGAGAGAGAAATGTTTATCATTTTAGATTTAGATTTTTGGGGAGATGATGTACAGGGAAAAAAAAAAACGGCAAAATTGTCAAGCCTCATCTGACTTTATCACAAGCTGTTTGACAAAATGTCATGTTTTATTATTTAGTATGTTGTCTATTAGAACAGGACATGATAATAAATAATAAATAACTAATGTTTTGGGGTTTTTTTTCTGTGTAGATCATAGACACCCCATATATGGTCCATCCTGGCAAAAAGAACTTCCTTCCTGGAATGGTGTTTCAAAACCCCAACATTGATCTCACCATCGGCAGCCTGTACAGGTGTGTGTGTGTGTGTGTGCAAGAGAGAGAGCGAGAGAGAGAGAGAGAGAGATCTGTCCATACATCTTATATAAATCTCTAACCTTTTTGCTAATTAAGTCCTGAACATCAGCACCACTGTGATTTGGTCCTATGCATGACGCGATAGACTGAGTGCCTCGACTGTGACACTGCTTTTACATAAACGTTTTCTAAACATGAAATGAATATCTAGTAAGTGACATTCTGAAAAGCGTTCATATTTTAAGTCGAATGTTATATGCATTAGTGAAAAGTACCATTTGCCATGTCCACTGATGATGTTGCTAACACTACCGTAGAGTAACCGCTTCGAACTAGGAAGTGGAATTTTTACGTGATGAACACGGTCAAGTGGACCGATACAAACAGTGAAACGTTTATATCAGTCCTGTTTTTACTAAATATTGGCATAGCTTGGTAAACTCTTTAACCGATCCAATTAGTGGACCAGAACGATCAGCTGTATACCGACAGCGCACATGGCATCATGCAAACGCATCTTGTTAAGTATAAATCCATCATTCATTAATCTGCCATAAACCGACCAGTGGTTTTCTGCCAGTGCTGTTAACCTTCCTGTCGCTACTCACGTCTGAGTAAAGAGCCTTCTGAAATCGATGCGCACTGTTCCCCCGGTACACTAGAGAAAAGAAAAAGGGCAAAGTAACGGCTAGTGCGTATGGTATGTGTTGGCACTACAACAGTAAGACGTTACACGTGTTTTCATTCCTCAGCGACTGTTATGAGAATAACGGCATCTATTCTGCACTACAACTGGAGAACCAATTCCACTTCATCCAGTTCATCAACAGAACCGTGGTGAGATTCACCTTTGCTTATCCAGGATACGCAATTCTGAATTTTTTCAAAGAGAGAGAGGTTTTCCTTTTTCGTTTTTTTTTTTTCAGTGGTGCATTTAATAAGATGTTCAGGCCTGAATGCACTGTGTCGATGCTTTGCAGAACAACCATGATCTGGAAGAGATACTTGATGGGGTAGATGTGGACTTGGAAGGAATAATCCTGCTGGAGAACGAAGGAAAAGACAGTCTCACCAATTTTGCTAACGCAGGCCTTGGAGAAATCGACTACGAGGCCTACCTCTCAGAGGTGACACGCGTGCATACGACACACTAATGCAGGCATTTACAGGGTGTGTTTATGAGATACGAATTCGACGATATAATAGTATAGAATAGTCAAGGCCATAGGACAATCCAAAAGAATAAACGAAGCAAAAGAGCATCACTGATCAGTAGGATTAGAAGGCTCAGATCTGTAACATCCAGAATATTTCGCGAGACTTTGCAATGATTGAGTGATGGTGGCATGTTTACGGTATGTAATGCAGAGTAAGGAAGGGAAACTTTACTTGGCAGGACGTTAGAACTCCAGGGACCGTTAGGGAGACGTCCCCAATCCCTCCAAAGCTGAATCGCTTCTCGGTCCGGGAGCAGGTTAGTCTGGATATTGATGAATCGGAAATCTGTAATGAGATTCGGGTCTAGAATCACATCCACGCTGTTCCAGGAGGTGAACTGAACCCCGCTGTTCTCTGAGATCCTCCTGGAACATAATGGACGATAATTTGTGACCAAATGAGTGTGGAACCATGTTTTTTCTCTTTTGAGCCCTGATTTCCCATTAAAGGGAAGCTACCGTACCGTACCGTACTGAAGGACGGTCTGCTTTTATTGCAACCGCGGAGTTAGATTAAAAGGCGTACGGGGACGTTTTTGACAGGACTGCTCCGGTCCCACTCCCTGAGACAGCCGTCTCCCTAGAACCTCTACGAATGACAATCATAGATCGGAATGTCCAAAAAATAAAAATAAAAAATGGAGCGCAGGTGAAACTTTCCCCTAAGTCGTCCCATTTTAGTACTTTCACTTAAGCGCTAAACGAAGCGCAGTCAGAAACAGGAGAATCATGTTTCTTTTTAAATTAGCCTAGTGGTGAATGTGTGGGGAAAAACAGAGACTTCTTTTAACACAACAAAGTGCCTTTGCCAGTAAACACAACAGATTTACTGATGGGTTTCCATTTGTTTCTTGCAAACGTATTGGCAACCCTGACCACCTACAATGAATTTTGTTTACTTCTTTTTTTTTTTTTTTTTTTTACTCTGTATATGTGTATGTGTGTGTGTGTGTGTGTGTGTGTGTGTGTGTGCTTGGTTTGGCAGGTCAATAAAGGAGTAACCGTTGTAGATCTTCTGTCCTTTGCTAATGAATTGGAGGACAAGGCAGACCATCTGGTGAGCAAAACAACATCACCGAAAATCACCGAGAAGAAAAAAAAAAAAAAGATGAAGCGCCAAAAACGTAAAAGTAGAAATGGCCATGAAGAAACTTAATGCATACCCTGAACCTGTCCATTAATGAAATAGCACCAAACGTTCTTTAAAAATACACTTACCGGCCACTTTATTACCTCACTCATATATATATATATACACACAAAATGCCACTGAGAACGATTTCACGCTTGTTATCTTGTAGATCTCTGACTAGCCCAGGTACATCTCAGAGCTTTATCTCAGAGTCAAATAACTGCACTCTGCATTCTGTCCAAAGTCCAATGCTGCCTCCACTAACCTGGATTTATAATACGACATTGCTGGGGTGGGGGGGGGGTGAACGAGATATGAAGCTCTCGCTGTTTTGTTTTTGGAAGCTACAGTAATATTAGGATTTTATTATTTTTTTTCACAATCCCTTGTGTGTGAGATTACTCAGTTTTTTTCTTCCCTTAAACAGCGTTGTAACTATTGGCACTAGAGACACGACGTCCGAGTGGAATGCAATGGCTAACCACAAACGATGTCTGAATACTCAAATCCATGCCTGCTTGTGTTCCTACTAGGTTCCTTCTCGGATGATAGCCTGTTGGAGAAACATCCATGAATCCATTCCATTCATTAATGGACAGTCTGTATTTTCTGGCGTTCATGCATTAGTATTAGTATTCTACTTGTCGATTCATATGCGTGTGTATGTGTGTGTGTATACAGTATGTATATATATAGAGAGAGAGAGAGAGACTGCTGTGCCATACTGCACGTAGGCTTCACTAGCGGAATGGATTGTAATTTGAGTATCTACTGCACAAGTGCATTTCTTGATACACACTCAGTGTACAATTAGTGTTTATTTGCTTTGTATATGATTACATTTAAACATATCTTATTAATTAACAGGAGCAGACTGTGTGCGTTTATGACGAGATATCGTATAGCATTTAACCTCTGGAAAATTTTTGGTCTACTGGTGGTCTCCATCTGAGCCGGACAAAAGCCCCTTTCATAAGAGTGACCTCCTCACACACACACACACACACACACTCACACACACACAAGTCAGGAAAGGGAGCTGAGTGAGAGATTTTTAAAGAAGATTTCAAAACTGTATGTTCATGTATGAGAGGAATATGTTCTGAAAATGGAAATGTTCTTTCTTTCTTACACCTTTTCAGCCACGCGGTGCTCTTGGAAATGCACTAAAGGGCCATTCTAGCAGCATCAGACAGATCCATAAAGACCAAGTAGTGCCCATGGAGCAAGCCATGGTAATCACCTACAGTACACGCTTTGTCCGCGAAACACGACAACGAACAATAGTTCATTTGAATCAATAACTGACACTTTCTTCTTTTGAACCCCCGCTTCACCCTTTTTTCATACCGTATGCAACTAAAGAAATTTGTCCGAGCCAGGGTAAGCCAGGTGCTCAGGATATGTGATTGGTTTGATGTGTGATGTTGTGCGTATTGGTTTCGTGTTTGGGTCTTGATGTGCGGGTCTCACGAGGGAGACCGAATTCTCTTTACCCAGTTGTCGTGAGTAGCCTAGAACGTATGTGTATACAGTAATTTACAGGCCAATAACCCTCATGTTCTGGTCACTAATCCGTGACCCAGGCTATCTCTTTTCGTTCACTGCAGCATGGAATTAAACCTTTTTTTTTTTGTCTTATAATAGAAACGTACAGTAGAAACAAAGCAAGGGACTAATAAACAGCAAGGCAGTACAGATGATTAAAGACACAGAACTAGTAGTAGTTGTAGTAGCACCATGACCTCTGCTGGTGAGGAGAGGAAGTGTCCTGTTTGTCGACACTGTTTGTAGACATATAAGTTACGGGTGTTAATGGGCACAGGCTGCCGAGGGGGTGTAAAGGCTTGATATGGGAGCGTCGATGGAATCCTTGCCTCCAGGACGGGGTCCAGAAGTTCCTTGAGGGGGATCCGTGAGTACTAGACCATAGGGACCATAGCACTCCGAATCTGCCAGATAATGGAAATATCCCCCTCTTATGTGGGAGTTCAGGAGGGCTCTCAGAACATAAACTTTAGAGACCATGACCATGATCGTTAAAGGGGACAGCATGTTGGGTCCTGGAACTACAGTCCTGAGAAGAGTGACATGAAAGATGGGGATGTTTGGAACTGTAATGGTTACTGGAGCTTATTCATCATTGTGTTGATGGGGAGACGGCTCTTGACTGGTCCCATGTCACATGAAGACATTTTCATGGAGTCAAGCCAAAGTTGCACTTCTCTGATTGATGGTCGCACTATTACTCCCAACCTGTATTCAGGTATCTTCCCGTGGTGGTGGTGGTGGTGATCATAATGGAGCTTCTGTTACCTGAGAACCCTCTCTAGTTGTGACTGATTCTCATACCGCCACACTGCACTGGAACCACTAAATGACTGGGTGGAACCTTTATCATGGGCTGGCTGCAACAGAAACAGGGGGGTCGGTAACCTGGGTTACTCTGGAAAGGTTTGAGGTCTGACAAATGAATGTGAATGAGAGATTTGGGTGATTTACTGTCTGGCCATGATTCAATAAATGTGGAGAAGGTTGTCTATTCTGATTGAGAAAGTAATCGGCTAGTTTAGGGGTCAAGAAATGTATCCCAAATATTGTCCGTGTACGGATCACAGATGGTCGAACAAGTGGTGAACTGTTCGTGTTACCATGCCATTGGGTATCATATTATCCAAAATGCTGTACTCTTATGCTTTTCCAGTCGGGAGAGCGATAATAAAAGGCCAACTTTGACATTTCTGCGACAAAACAGTGAACACTGGAAGAGAAAATTGTTAGAGCAATTAAAGTGAAGACTGCAAAAATTTAAGAACACTGATCCTCAATGTAAAAACTGCAAAGATTTGGGGATTCAAAATTTGTAACTGTTTTTTCGGAAGTCACAGAAGTCGCGTCACCTGGACCGAAGAGGAGAGAGAGCGTCCAGCTTATTATCAGCACACAATCCAGCACCTGTGATGGTACAGGGGTGCATTAGTACACATGGCATGGGTAGCTTTCACATTTGGGAAGGCAACGTTAATGCTGAACAATACGTACAGGTTTTGGAGTAACATACGCATGCTGCCGTCCAGACCATGCCTTTTTCAGGGAAGGCCTTGTCTATTCATCAGGACAGTACCAAACTGCATTCTGCAAGTATTCCAACAGCATGGCTCTGTAGTAGAAGAGTCCGGGTGCTAAACAGGCCCACGTGCAGTCGTGTTGTAAACATTCGACTGTTCAACCATAAAACCACTGAGCAGCTGTAATCCTATAACAGGGGAGATTCACAGACTGGGGAAATACACTCAGACCTGTGGCAGGGTAGGAGCAGAGCACAAGTAATGGCGCAGTGCTGCATGGTGAGCGAGTGTTCACTAAAGAGCCTTTGATGAGCTGGGAAACAAATAGCAGTTGTTAATACTCAGGCAAGACCGAGCAGTCAGTGCTGAGGGTGGGGCGACGTAAAACCAGACTGACACTGTTTTTTTTGTTTTTTTTACAGATCCCTGCTTGTTGGAAAATCAGTTTCAGCATTGTTTCAAGTTTAGACAAATGTAAAGTGGGTCTTTTTCGGAGTGAACAGAACACGAGGGTTGACGTGTGCCATGAGTTTTATGTGTAGTGCGTCTTGTGCGTGTGCGTCTTGCGTCGATTCAAGTAACGCCATGCTTCTCTTCCAGAGCTCATTAAGTCAAAGCATCAGGTTACTACAGACTACAGTTGAAGAACTTCCTGTAAGTCCACAGCTCAGAGTTTATATTTTTGAGGTTTGCCTGGGGTTTGTTTGTTTGTTTGTTTGTTTGTTTGTTTGTTTGTATGTTTTTGCACACACATTCACTGTTCATGTATTAATCGCCTCTCTTTCAGGCCAAAGTGGCTAACGTGCTGAGTGCCATTGACGCAGCCGAGTATCTAATTGCCAACAATGCCTCCTATGTGGTCAAAAAGGTATCAGTGCTTCAATTCAGTGCTGTGCATAAGAATAGAAGTGGTACTACGGCAGACACTACCTTGTAGAGTTTTCAGACGTACGCAGCTTTTAATAACAGCTGCCATTTTTGTTAAGTTTAGACGATATTAACTGTACAATATTACCTAGTTATATTTCACTTTCTTTGATGTGTTTGTTTTCAACTTGGGAAAACAAGTAGAAATTGTAGGAATTCAAACTAAGCACACGTGAGCAGACTACGAACGCAGAAAACTTTCCCAGCATTTGAACTCGTTTGAACTGGACTCGAGTTGACAAGTCTCCATGTATTATACTGTAAATGCAATCACATAGTCACAAAATAGAGTAACAGTGTACTACTAAGTGAGCTATGTGCCCAGTAGAACACATCTTCCGAGTTATCCCCTAGGAAAAAAAAAAAAAAAGATTACTATAATAATAATAATAATAATAATAATAATAATAATAATAATCAGACACAGGTGAGAATCATCACGTCCTCTCCGTCCGAATCCTCTCCGTCCACAGCTGGCGCATAAGAATATGGGCTCTTATAGCCTTTAATGTCCGACAGTCAGAACTTAATAATTCTGAGGTTTTAATATTATGAGAATATTCATATTATATATATATATATATATATATATATTTCTTTTTATTATAACAGGAGGCAGATAAATACACAAAGAAGCTGATGGGATACCTCAAACAATACATTGACTGGGTTGAGCTTTCGGTGAGTGTGTGCGCGCGAGTGTGTGTGTGTGTGTGTGTGTGTGTGTGTGTCTACTTGGTCCTTCATATACGCTAAACTATACAATTTGTGTGAAACTGACTGCCGGTGCTGTACTGTGTGTTTTCCTGTAGTTGATGATGGAGGTAGCTCAATGCAAACCCATCAGTAACATCGTTGACTCGTTGGAGATTGTTGGCTGCAGTTTCATAGTGGACTCAGTGGTAAGGCGTGCAACAACGCTTCCCCTGTGCAGTATGGTGCACATGCACAGATGCAATATAACGGACATGTTAATGAGGGTAGAACACACCCAGCACACACCACAGAACAAGATTCTTACTGTTCACACTTGAAGCCCCTGAGTGTTGTGAAACGGAAGAGAGGTGTTTTTGGAGAGTGCGTGTGTGTGTGTGTGTGTGTGTGTGTGAGAGAGAGAGAGAGAGAGAGAGAGAGAGAGAAATAGGAAGAGAGAGCAACTCATAGAAGAAGAGAACAGTATTTGAAATATCCAGACTATTTCCGAAAAGCGTTTTCGTAGACAAAAGAGCAAAAAAAGCAACAAGTGTGACTGCAGAGCTTTCTGGGATAAAAGATTCCAGAGTCCACAGAATCCCACTGACCAAGAAGCAACTTCATCCATCAAATTTGCATGATTTTTAAAAAAGGAGTGTTATTTGTGGACATATCTGTGATGTACTGTAGAGTTCACACTGCAAATCGGTTGTGAGTTTGGAGTGATCTTCAGTACGTGATACATTATGACATAGCAAGGACCTCTGAAAGGATATATTTATATATATACGTGAGGTCATGGTCAGGAATAGATGACTTGGCTATGGGTACTAAGCAACCGAGTGAGCAAACTAAGACGTTAATGCATGCAGTGTTTAATATGTAATGGTTTGTGGTAAGATTTTTGTGATGTTTGTTGCAGAACACATTCTGGTTTGGTCTGGGTGGCTGCTGTTTGTTCCTTATACCCAGTATCATCATGTCTATTAAACTTGCCAAATTCTACCGCAGGATGGACACAGAGGACGTATTTGACGAGTAAGCGAGCACACGCGCACACACACGCACATACACACGCGCGCACGCATATAGAGTTATACTCTAGCTATTCACATTTGAATTTGTAGCTTCATTTGAAATTGTAGTTGAAAAGTCTTATGATTAAGTGCACGAGACATGGCTTTCATATAAAAACACCTTTTTGATTATAAACAAGAAACATTGATTATTAACTTGTTATGTTTGCCATGTCACTTTCCATGGTAAAAAAAAAAAAAAAAAAAAGCCTAATATATCCTTTCTCCTTCTTTGTCCTCCTGTTTTCTGTTCTTTTTTCCCCCCACGTTGATTACTTTCAGTTTTCCAGTCCCTTGGCACTTCAGTCTTTGACCCATTTTTATTACTCAGTTATCATTTCATCAATGTTGGCATTTATTCCGGTGTCTTTTCAACACTCCATGCATTTCTATTTTCCTTCTTTCCGTCACCATTGCCATCTTTCCACCTTTCTTGCGTGTTCTCCTTTGGTCTAAATTGTGTGTGTGTGTGGGGGGGGGGTGACAGGTAATATTGCTGTCACACGGATCCAGGCTACATCCTCATTAATACATTTTATTCATCAAATTTATTTTTTAAAACAGCTTTTTTTTTTATTTTATGAAAAACCCGTCTCTTTCCAAGTGCACGATTTTGCTCCATATTAGAAATAATCTCTGTCCGTACTAACTTGTCGGAAAACGCGGATCACATGACCGTACATGTACATTGCGCCATTATAAATAGGAAGCCGATTTTTAGTTTCGGATCACTCAGATAATTGCCTCCTGCCCAATGTGGGCGTATAAAATGCAGACTTGATCTGCAAAACAGCTGCTAGAAAAGACAATAAACTAAATCACTATCCATCGCTGGCAGTCGAAACTAATTGCTGTTTGTTTTCCTACAAAAAAGGGTCACGTGATATGAGTATGACAAATCAGGGAAGGATATGTCATGGTAGGTAAGACCCAGTCAGGGAGCGAGAAGTGAGCTGGGTGTCTGCGTCATCGTCTGCATCATCGTTTCCAAAAGTCTACATTTCTGGCCTTCCGCACTGACAGCAACTCTGGAGGTTTCAGATGAAAAGGGCGTCAGAAGCGTTTCCAAAACTCTCCATTTTAGGGGCTCAAGATAGTAGTATTGATGTCAGGCATAAACATAGCAAAAGCGTTGCGTTTCAAAACTAAAATGTAGTAATGCGGATGTAGCACCGGTGTCACCAGTGTGATACAGAGATCAGGTTATCGTCAGCAATAAGTTTTGTACGTTCTTTCCGCGAGTCTTTCTACCGGGTTCTCCGGGTTTCCTCCGACTTCCCAAAAACATACTTGTACTGTAGGTGGATTGACTACACTAACGTAGTTGTCTCTGGAAAAGGCGATGCATCCGTGACTTGGTCCAATTTCATCATATTATTTTCCATTTCTTGTTTTATGTATCTTTCAACTGTTTACATTTGTACTCACTATTTTATTTCAGTAAGGACGCCAATATCGTTGGTTATCTTAGTGATCACATATGTGGCATAACCCATTACCCCATGATGGTCAGGTACAGTAAAGCCATCCTTTCAGTCTGCATGCCGTAAAGAAGTCTTTAACAATGACGATAGGAAGTGAATGATTCTACACTCAGCTAGTGAATGGCAAATTTCATGTTATAGTATACAGTATCAGTCAAAGGTTTGGGTATAGCTGCTTATTCCACAATATAAACGTAAACATAAACGGCATTGTAATATAGTCAGTGACATGCCGTAATTCAGGTTTGTATAATATCATGATGGAGGAAAAGCTTATTTACAATCTACAGTAAAATCAATACAGTTTTTTACAACTGTAGTTTTCATGGAATGGTTTTCAGCTGTTATTTGTATTGACTCTCTCTCTCTTGGTATTGTAGTTTGTTTCATTTGTGTTCAGAGCAGGCTGCAAGTAATTAAAAATGCTTTTCCAACCTTTTGTTTTGGAGTAAATTTATAAAGATGCACTAATGTCACTACTAACATTGGCCTTAAAAGCTACCTGGATTTAACAAAGTAAATAGGTAAGAGCCTCCTATTGGATAATTACTAGTGTTGTAGTCAAGACCACCTTATCCGAGACCAAGACCTGACCGAGACCAGACCGAGTCGAGACCGGACCAATGCGCGTTTTACACCGCATGACTAATAACACTAGCTAGCACAACTTAAACCCATCTCACCTTTCTCTGTGATTCCTTTCTATGTGACGGTAAAAGTTTGACGTTGTCCCAGTCGCCTCCGTTATCGCTGTACAGTCGACCCTCGTTTATTGCGGTTAATCTGTTCCAGACTCTACTGCGATAGGTGAATTTCCACGAAGTAGGATTCTTTATTTATAAATCGAATATTTTCATAGTTAGAGCATAGAAAACCTTCTTACAGCCTTCTAAATACGGTTTTTAACATTATTATAACCCTCTAGACATGAAATAACACTCTTTGGTCACCATAACACTCGTATTGCCCAATATATTAGACAAAATAAGAGAAAATAAGACATATTAGACGTTGCAAATATCATATTATTATTATTATTATTATCGTACATTGTCGGGTAACCGCAGTCGGTACTAACATCATTGGTTGCACTTGAGGTAAGAAGTTATCCAATCCGACATTAAACAGCTCATTAATAATAATAATATTCTCTGAGCCGTGGTCTCGGCTGGTC
>JAOVYU010000039.1:8439165-8451455 GCA_025674565.1 Synodontis membranacea | reverse complement strand
TGTGGTTTATGTTTAAACCAATTAGAAAACGAGACAGACGAACGCAGACAAAATTGGTGTCAGTGTACCGAAACGGCAGATCAGGATTTCTTCAGTCCAACCGGGAATTGTACTCTTGGCATTGTCTAGAGTTGGGTGGTTACTGAACTCTTGTCAAACGCAAATCACATGCAAAGCTTCCTCTCCGGCATTTGATCTCAGCCCATCTGCGGAGAGAATGGGAGAATCATCATCGACCCAGCGCCAAGTGGACAAGTGTTTCATCGGCAAGTCTCGCTCTGCAGTTTTATTTTTATAAAAACCTGTGGTGATGTCGTGTATTGGTGATCAAATTAAAACGCAGAAACGCAGCAAGCATACTTTCTCAGTTCCAAGATTAACAAATAATGTATTGTCTGTGTTCATAGTTACTTTGCGGTACTTTCTGTTTACAGCATACAATGCGCAGAATGTGATTTAAATGTAAAATGTTTTTTTATACCACATTAGTTCTACAACTACAATTCAAATCCGTAATTCAAGTCCGTATACGCTCATACGTTAGATTAGTCCATTTACAGGGACTTGTTTGGAAAAAGAATTTCCGTTTTTTTACCAAACACAATATTCTACGGTCAAGTTTACAGAAGGACTTTTTCATTTTAAGCCCAACATGCGTTGAAGACCCTGACAAGTCTTCACATCTAACTACCAAGTCGTCTAAGCTAGCAAACTAAGCATCGTTGCATTTAACCTTGATACGATGACACTTTGAAAAGCTCTGAATGAAGACTGAACCGAGAAGGAGAAATGAGACGCGTGGGAGCATGAATCTGCTCAACGGATATTGTGCTATATGAAAGAACAATGGCATATTCTTTGCAGCGAGTCGTGTTTGTGTGCATGCACTCATTCTTCTGTGCTGTTTGACGTCGCTTTCCGAATAACTGTTCTTGTGCACACGTTTTTCTCCCAAAGAGCAACAGGACATTCATTTGTGACCGTTTTCATTTCTGGCAGTGTTGCAGACAAAATTAACAACCCAAAAACGTGATGACGTACATTAGGAACTGAAATCATCATGGCATCATCCTGGTTAAAGTTGTAACCTTTCTCTTTGTATAAACCCGTGGTGTGTGTTAATGTGTGATCGTGGATGTATGACTACTTAAAAAATCAGATAAATACATTATATATAATTTATTACTTCAATAAAGTCCAATAAAGTATTACTTTTTATGGAATTCATTCATTGTCACATGGACGTCCTTTGCACAAGATATGCACACACATACACCCAGTACACTCATACAGAGATTTGTTATACTACTGTACTGAAACCATCTGACTCAACTAATCAGCTCCTTACCACGGCCTTTGACTTTGTCCCAAAAGCTTCTTGAATATTTAGTAATCTTACTAGAATGTCACCCTTTTTGAAAAATGTTCTATGGAAACGATCAGTTCCCCAAAAACCCTTGCACTCGCATATTATATTTACTACTGTACATTTATCCATGGAAGTTCAGTCATTTCGTTCGTTTTCCTGTGATGACGGGTTGTCAAATTAAGTTTCCTGAGATACCAGGATAATATTCTCAAACTTTTATTTTCCTGAGATCATTGCACATGATAATGTGAGACTCTGTAATTACCTCCAATAAACTAGGTTTTGTTTTCAGGGCAGTTTCTTTGTGACTTTTTGTTTGTCTGTTTGTAAGCAGGATTGCGGCAAACCTACCAAAGCGATTTCCGTGAAACTTGGTGGAACGGTGTAGCTTGGGCCAAGGAACGAGCCAATGAATTTTGGAGTCACGGGGCGGATCCACGGATTTAGTGCCCGTTTTGCTAACATTGAGAGATGAGCGATTTGGCCTTGGCGGAAGTTTTCGCTTAACAGTGCCATACGTATTAAATTCCAGTAGGTGGCAGTAAAGTGTAGTAGTGACAAAACATAGCCAATGTAGAAATAAGACCCCATTGGAAATATATCTAGATATCTGATTTGGTTGCTTTTGCAGATTTGCACGTCGTAAACGAGTGAAATGTTGTCCTTGGTGGAGGTCCGCGCTCTCCGAGTGATTTTCTAGTTCTATATTGTATTCACACATATTTTTTTATTACAGCTCTCACACATTCATTTGAAAGACAGCTGCGTAGCTGCATTCATAAAAGTTTTTAATTATTCCTAATTGACTTGCGCTTCCACTTTTCTGCAAAAATAATCTTACTCAGAGAGATCAAGCTTCTGCTGTAATCATAAACTCTATAACATCGTTCATCCCAGGATTCATCTTCTTCTTCGTCTTCTTAGTAGTAGTAGTTGTAGTAGTACTGTTTGTCTTTCCTCAATTCTCTATATGTGTACTGTAATCCTTTTTAATCCCACTCTTCCAGTGTCACCCAAAAGAGTACGGGTTCCCTTTTAAATCTGGTTCCTCTCAAGGTTTCTCTCCTCTTTCTGTTGTCTCAGGGAGTTTTTGTCGCCTCTGGTTTGCTCGTTAGAGATCGAAATCTGCACCCGGGTTTCGGTAAAACAGCTTTAACTGTTATGACTGCTATGATCTCAAATTAACCATTGTTATAATTTTGGGTGAGCAAAGGCACGTTGGGTCAAAATGTCAACACAGTCTCCGGAAAGCAATATATGTTATCTTGTGGTAGTGATTATAAATAAATGTTTTCTTGCTTCTACAATACTCACAACTGAGACACAAACAAATATGTTTTGACTGTGGAATGTCAGAATGACATCAGCTATTAAAAGTATCCTATTATTGTGAGTACATCTGTTACTTACAAGTATAGAAAGGTGAGCACACACACACACAAAACACCGCTCTCTGGTTCTAGGTGAAGGGCACGAGACAATAAGTGACCTTTTAGTGCTTGAAATAGACCTCAGCTGTTTCGCACTCCGACAGGAAGTATACATGCGTCTGTGCGTCTTCCTCAAAGCTCTATGTTTAGAACAAAGAGAAAATAACAGGAGCGTTGAAAAGCTCAGAATGCTTCGTTTTGCTTTTTTTTTTTTTTTTTGCATGTCCGCTTGAGCATGTCATTCATCAGCTGATTGAGGTAGACCAGGTAGACGTGCTTGTGCGTTCGTGGTAATGGTTCTATTTATGTTCTCAGTAAAATGAGAAAACTATGAAAAACCTGTTTCTTTTGAAACATTTTCATCATTTAAAATCTGTTGACTGATACATGTTCTTCATTAATTATTTGCAAACCCATTCAACCCAATAGAAATGTATCAAAGGATGGCGCACTCACCGAATGTGTTTATTTGTGGTCGTTGAACGGATGTCGTCATGATGATAGCAGTATGAAGTTATAAGACGCAGTGCAGCTAAGAAAGAAAAGTTTTGCATTTCCAATTTGTAGGCAGTGACGGGGAGAACGTTTGGCGAGAAGGACTTCAGGAGCAGCCTGGAGAACGGCATTCTTCTATGCGAGTGAGTCTTTTCACCATTACGTTGAAAGCTGGTTAATATATATGTATATATATATATATTATATAGATATGTACATGAGTGTGGAGAATTCCAAAGCATGGTGGTTTTGTGTGTCTATTTCGATGTCTCTTTTGTGTATATGGATAATTGTGCAGATTAGGTCACATGGTAGTATCTGTCTCACCACCAGGGACGGTAAGAATCACCTGGATATCTTATTGTGCGTGTGCGTACACGCCTGCCGAGACCTTTCAACAAAGTCACAGATCAGTCCTGTGAAATCTACTGTCCTGGGTGCTGGGATTGCTTCAGATCATTCCTGTACACGCTGGACACCTGTGCGGTCCGAAAAGGGGCACAATGGGTTGTGGTTCGGTGGTGTAAGAATTAAGGTTGGTGCATCCGGATCTCAAGTTCTTCTTACCGGTTCTGAGATGTTCCCTTGTGGTGATTTGGTCAAACAGTACCATGATGGTCAGCTACGTCAACCATCCATCCTGCACGAATCCAGCTATCTGTCTCTGATTTATAAAGAAGAGCTTCACAATCTGCTATTCCGCTACACCTTTTCCACTGATTCTTCCTACAGTATGTTGGACAGAATTTAGAAACTAGGCCAGAGAGGTCTTGATATGGGCCCATTTTGCTGGTTTCCACTTCTGCTTTTGTTAGTGGTCGGAAGAGCTTCCCTGGCAGCTTCCTTCCCGTACAGATCTTTTGTCCCGGATGGACGAAGATATTTGGTAGCTTTAACCTTGTTCATTTCTGCATTTCTGTGCGTTTGGCTTCCCAGACTGAATAGCTGAGGTACTGTAACACTCCTGAATTCAGGAATCAGTTAAGAAGGCCCTAGTACAAAGGGTCTTGATAGTTGTGAACCCCTTCTGTTCCATCCTTGGTTTACCCTAGTACCAAAACAGGGACTACTAAATAGTAGTAAATAGTATCCTATAGGTGTGGATGGTACCTTCGTTGGTACCACTTGTCAGTACTACAGTACTTTTGTAGACTGATCCTCAGGCCAACTGTTCAGTACTCACAGAGTATAAAGTGGACCTTCTGATTCTTGGTGGACTCCCAGGGCTATCTCCTAGCAAGTATTCGGTTAGTCACAAGGCGAGTTCTTTGTTGCTCATGACATTGTTGGCATACGTTATCCAACTGATTCTTACCACCCCTTGGTTCCTTCCTGGAAAAGCAAGTGCTCGCTGCAAATACTGCCTCGTATGTCACTACGCGCATGTCAAAAGCTCAAGAAGTTATCCAGGCAAAGCTTGCTGAACCATGGGTGACTTTCGATTTGTTGCAACCTGGTGCGTAACGGAGTTGGTTAAAGCCGACAACATTTGTTTGCCTCCTGTGCGTCAGTGGTTGTTTTGGATTTTGATGATCGAATGCTAATCAATTACAGGTTGCTGAGTTCCATCAAACCAGGACTTGTGAAGAAGATCAACCGACTCCCGACCCCCATTGCAGGACTGGTGAGTAGAAGACTAAAGCACATCTGAAATATTTCCCCGACGTTATGGAATATTGCGAACGGTATTCTTGAAACTCCCTGCAGGTTTCATGTCTTATTTTCATATCAATCATCAGAATGACTTACATTTCCCAAGCTGTTATTCACCGAGCCACTGCATTGTGTTATGTTTTTATGTTTTTGTAATTACAGCTAGTGGATTTTTTTTAAAAGACAAAACAGGCTTAGTCGTTAAGGCTGAAGAGCAAACAAGTGTTTCTTCTTTGGTTAATAGGGTGCCTTTATTCGTTATTATGCCGTATTCATGACAGTTTGGCTGGGAAGAGGGATGTGGTTGTCGGTGGGGGCGTATAGATAGCTCTCAAACTACGCATTTATAAGCGTGTTACTCATTTAAGTATTGGTACTGGTATGCAGTGAATACCAAAATGCATCCTTAGAATAAACGTTTTGAAAAACCGTATTGGTAAAAGGTGCTTAGCAAAAATCGCTGCATACCGTATATAAACTCTGTGATGCAGTGTATGATGGCCTGGTGTAAGCAGTTTGCGTGTATATGTGTGTGTGTGTGTGTGTGTGTGTGTGTGTGTGTGTGTGTGTGTGTGTGTTGTATTTTGCTCACTCAGGATAATCTCACCATGTTCCTGAGAGGATGTGAGGAGTTAGGACTAAAGGGATCACAACTGTTCGACCCAGGAGACCTGCAGGACATGTCTATACGTGCCAACCTAACGTAGGCATCTGACTGTGTGTGTGTGTGTGTGTGTATGTGTGTGTGTGTGTGTGTGTGTGTGTGTGTGTTTTACAAACAGTGATGGCGCTTCTTTATTAAACAGATTAAAGAACCAGTTTAATATTAACTAGTTTCAGCAGTGATTTATGAGCTTCATGGCAATTGCCAGTAAATGATTATTTTCTTGTCCTCAGATCACTGATACACATTTGCAGTATTTATCTAATAATAATAATAATAATAATAATAATAATAATCTGTAAGACCCCTGCTGAACTCGTGTCTTATTTTAAAGGCGATCATGAAGTCAGTTGCCATGGTGATGAAATAGCACCATTCCTTTCTCGTGCGTGCCAGTCGAGCGCCAGTGCGTGGACAGAACAAACCCGATCCGATCCTGATAGAAATCTGGCCAGAATCCTTTGCGGGGCAACAAAAAGCAGGTCACGTGACGTTTCCGAAACAACTTTGAGTAGCTGTTTAGCAAAGCACATGTGGGAATTGCTGTCACTTCTACAGAGTGGAAATGTTTCACTTAAATAAGGAGAAAAGCAAAACGGCAGACCACGACGCACGCGAACCAAGTCATGTCGACGACCACGTGTTTCCTCCTACGGGGTAGTCGAGTGTCCGAGCAAATTCAGGTGCTATCCGGGTGCAAATTTCATGGAAGTTTTAAGAACTTAGCGGCTGTCTGTTTGAAGACATTTAGTAGGAAAAAAAAAATAAAACATTTCAGGGAAACTCTGCCAAATTGCATAGAATTTTTTAAACTCTCCAATATGAACGGAAACCCTGGAAGCCCCGCCCCCTTTCCCCAACCAATTTCACATTAGTCTCGTCTTTTTTTTTTCTTTTTTTTTTTTTTTTTGAATGCTTTAAAGGAAATAAATGATTATTAGTATTGAAATATAGAAAGAGACAATGAATGAAAAAAAAAGAAAGAAAGATGAACCAGATCCCGTATAAATTCTTGGCACGTGGTGCAAATTGTTTTAAGAGTATTGATCATTAGGAAGACATTTAAACCAAAATTCCATCTGTTATTATAGTTTCGTCGTAAAATGACTGATTTGCAGAATGACAGGTTCGATATTGATTATTAATACTGATGTGCAGATGATTAAGAGTGAAGTTTTTCTTTTTCAATAGTAAGGTTTCATTATCGGTGCTGAAAAATATAATAGTGGTATTGTGCCGTGTGCGGTGCACTGTAGCAGCTTTCTGACAACAAGGTTTAAGAAGAGAAGAGACTATCTTTGTTGTAGCATTTGTGCTAGTTTGTGTCAGTGTCAGTGTGTGTGTGTGTGTGTGGGTGTGTGTAGTACTTTACAACATCTGAGTAAAACTAAAACCGAGTTTGCCGTCTTGTAGGGGTTCGGATTGCAGTCGGAAGCTGAAAAACGTGAGTATAGAACAGTTGCGTGCATGTGTTCTGTATGTTTCTTATATGGTTGCTGTGCACTCACTTTTATTTTATTTGTGTATTTTTATTCACGTGTATTGCCACTATAGGTGCTGATCACTATTTACTGGCTGGGCAAAAGTGTAAACGGTTGTGCAACATATAGTGGGCCAACGCTTGACCTAAAAGAGTTTGAAGGCCTGTTGTCCATGATGAGGAAGGTAAAAAAACAAAGTCCTGATCAATAAGTCTGGCACGTGGCGCTCCCTCACAATATCACTCATCGCAAATTACCTGTGTATATAGTCTGCTCTCATGAGTATAGAGGGTTACAGGTGGGCTTATAGTACTTCGGTGTTTGTGTGTTCAGGAGTGTGTGAACGAGGAGCCTGAATCCCCTAAGCGCAGTGTACGGGACAGCGGATGCGTGGACAACTG
Source organism: Synodontis membranacea (assembly GCA_025674565.1). Lineage (NCBI taxonomy): Eukaryota > Metazoa > Chordata > Actinopteri > Siluriformes > Mochokidae > Synodontis > Synodontis membranacea. Next base: position 8,443,962 of record JAOVYU010000039.1, on the reverse strand, counting down.
GGAATCGGAACATTCTGATTCGTTGTCACCGCCGAGGCATAGGCGAGAGGATTCCTTCGACAGCCTGGACTCTTTCAGCTCGCAGTCACAGCCCATACCTTCCCCCGATACTGCGCTCCGTGCTAACAGTGAGGGTGAGACACGCACACACACACGATATTACTTCCAGTTCACATCATGTTCTCTTGTTTCTGCTCACGTCCTGTCTCCGCTCCTGTCCAATCATGGGTGTGTTTCCTGATTGTGTTCACCTGTTCCGTGTCTCACCACTGATTGGTCCATCTATTTATAACCAGCCGTTTCTTCTCATCCTGTTTTTTTTTTCTGTGTCATTTAGTTCCAAGGCTTGTTTTCCTATTTCCCGATTGTTGACACCTTGCGTGTCCTGTGTCCCGGCCCCCGATCGACTTCAACGATCATTATATACATTCATTTTATTTTATAGTTATTAATCAGAAAATCTATAGGTATATTCAGGCTAGACTGGGTTGGCACACTTGACTCGTGAAGAACTGTGAAGTGGTTAACACGCAACACACAAGCACACACACAGTGAGAGCATGAGAGCGCAGCTGTCAGTGTTGTAGAAAGACGTTACGCACTAAGCTGTGTGTGCGAGTGACGATATGTCAAAGAGCGTGTGGGAAGATTCGCATGTGACACATTGGAAGAGCAAACTTCGTATGATTTCACACGGTGTGTGTGTGTGTGTGTGTGTGTGTATGTGAATATGTTGTAAGTTGAACAGACTTGCAGTAGCTAAAAAGGAAACCTTTTGGCTACACACACACACACACACACACACACACACACACACAGAGTCATAATAGATGCCTCAGGCGGTCTGAATGGAGACAAGGCTGTACCAGTCTCAAATTGTTTAGTGTTTTTGTTTTGTCTGTGTGTCTGCATGTGTCTTTCTTTCTGTTACGTCTCCTACTGGCCGCATTTTTAAACATACAAATACATAAATGTGCGCGACCGTGTGAGGTATGTGCATTAACACCCCCCCACCCTCCCTCGCTCTTTCTCTCTCTTAATTTCTGTTTCTCAGATCTGGAGGGAGATCACAGGAAGTTACCAGACGTGCTAAAGGACGACATGTCCGCTCGCCGTGTCTCCTATAAAGAGCCTCGGGCTGCGCTGCCTTTCAACCAGTACCTCCCCAACAAGAGTAATCAAAGCACCTACGTTCCTGCTCAGCTGAGGAAGAGGAGGAGCGAGCGGGACGAAGAACGCAGGAGCGGCAGCAACTCCACCTCCCCCATTAGGTAACGTTGATAAATACTGTCTTTCTGGAAAAAAAAACTAGAAGCAAAAAAAAAAAGGAAAGTCTCTTAAGGCTTAAGACATGGTGGAGCGAAATAAAGAAAAAACGTATTTACACTGGTATGTCACGCATCAGAACACACACATGAGCACACGTACCAGAAAACACCGTCTCATTTACTGAAAGTGTGTGCCACATTCCTCTGCAGAGAGGAGGGCGTTGGTATTTCGAGCGAGACGCCTCCTGCTGCCCTCAACTCCCAGAAAACCGTGACCTGGGCGGTTGTGGGAGGGGCGGAGCCTCAGCTGGATGAGGCAGAACTTAAGAAGATGAGAAAGCTAGAGAAGGCGGGTATTAAAGTGTTGCCCGCGTCTGTGCGATACAGCAGGTTAGAAGGACGTCGCAGTGACATCCACGGACTAACCGGACTAATGGCATGAGGGTTTGTGTGTTGTACTCCACTAATAAAAGCACATGCAGGGGATTCCCTGAATTCTACTGTAGCTTGTAATGTTGTTTGGACGTCCGGTTGAGCGTTCGGATCCTTTTGATCCTTCCGTCTGGAATGCGATTGATGCTGAGCAACATTTCTGCATTATCCTCTGCATGGTGGTTTGTTCTGCACTAAAGGTTGTGTAGTCACCTGACACCATTGCTGCACCGGTTTTGACTTGAACTGTAACCTTGGCCTAAAATAAACCTGTGTGTTTTGCGTCACATGGACGCGAGTTAGTTTAGTAAGCTGCTAACCTCATCACGCTGCATTCCTGCTTCCTGTGTTGTTGACACCGACCTTCCCTCAGTCCTAAGGTGACTGCCGTAGAGCCCGACGCGGCTAAATGCCCGTCTCCTGACATCATCCGTCAAAGTGCTAACAGCATCCCGCGATCTGACCACACCCACGAGTGGGACGAGGAGGGCGATGAGGATGAAGAAGGAGACAGAAAGGTCCCGGATATCCAAAAGGACGACCTTGCGTCCCGGAAGGCGCGCATGAACCAAGCCAAACCCAGTGTCGCGCATCGGTTTCTGCCAAGCTCGTACAGCAGAAAGGACCGTGAGCGATGGGAGGGAATACGGCTTTCCTCCCAGCATGCTGTGCTCGAGATGTTGGAGAAAATAGAGCAGGAAAAGAAGAGGTGTGTAGTGAGAGAGAAAGCGCGAAAGGGCAAATCATCCTCTCAGTGTTTTGATTATCCTTCGATATAACCTTACGTTTAGGTGTCAGACACCAGAGCATTTTTCCACCAGAGGAATTAGTTCCTGGACTGTAGCGACTTTTCAGCTGCTTCTCTACAGTATAGGAGGTCATTTTCTGTGAACCTGGAACTAATTGGTCAACGACAAACGTCATGAAATTTGTATCCCACGTATCTGGCATTTAAAAAAAAAACAAACGAGTGTACAATTAAAGCAAGAACAACAAACAACAGCACGGCATTTTATTTCGCGTCATTATCGAGGTCTGTGCATAGTAAAGTGGAAACTTGAACAGGATCTCAATCAGGAACTGTTTAGTTCTTGTCCAGGATAGTTTCCGAACCTGTCGTTTTCTTAGAAGGTTTCAGGACCTTGGTGGAAACATGCTGATAGTGTATTAGTATGTATGTTTGGTAAAATACCTGTCCATTAAATGTGCCTTTCATGCTTGAAAATGGTCTGTCCACGGCATTCAGGCTCTCACTCATTCCCACCGTCTTCTTCTTTTCTGTCTTAATGTGTTGGAAATGTGTGTTGGTGCTGGTGTTTCCTTTGTTCTGCCCATGCGTGGGCTGTGCGACGGGAACGTTTTCGCGTGTGCCATTGCCAACACTCCGCCGCAGTGAATCCAGCACCACCTCCGCTGAGGTGTCAATAGTAACTCGCAAGGACAACCCTTTCCTAAGTCCTCATGGGAAAAAAAAGGCTGAGGAGGAAGACGGTGACGAGGAGGACACGGGGCTTACAGTTGTCCCAAACGTAGAGAAGGACGACCTCGCCAGGAGGCGGACTCAAGCGGGGTCCCTCGCGCAACGGGATCCTCGTCAGTCGTTGGCCCAGACGCGTATCACTCAGTCAGACCTTGAGAAGTGGCAGAGACTTTCAATGACCGTCGAAAACAGGTGCCTTAAAAATGTACACACAGTCACTCAGACCACCCTGACGTTTTCTAAAACAGTTTTATTGCTTACCTAAGCATCAGCATTTCCAAAAAAAAAAAAAAAAAAACATTACTAATATAGAAGACACAAGTGTCACAACATTTTAAAAGACCTAACTAAAGGTGATCTAGACCGGGGAGCATTTAGTTTTCATATTATATCAAAGCAATTTTTTTATTAATTAGTTTTTTATCCGTTTATAATTACATTTATGTCTGTGGAGTGTCCACACAAAAAAAAGGAAACGAATTCCTGTTATCACTTATGTTATAGCAGATTGAACGCTTTCTGACCAATCAGATTAGAGAATTTAACAGCGATAAGCCATAAATAGTAATAATAATAATAATATAATTTATAATAATATAATATTTTTCATATAGCAACTTTTATACATGTTATATAGTTCAAATAGATGTACGTAATGAAGCAATAAATATGAGTAACATCAATACAATAAAAAGTGAGTAAGGAAATACATATTATTTTTTATATAAATAGCAATAAAGGATAGTAATTCAAATATTTATAAACCGAAAATAAATGCAGACCGTAAACCTCTACTCTAAAAAAAAAATGACAAGCAAATATAATAACATAGCATAATACATAAAATATATATTATGTAGCCTATTACATTATCATTTCATTATAGTTGTATCCACGGTGTTGTTCCACAGTGAGGCCGCTCCGGTTGAAGTGTCGATCATAACTCGTAAGGACAACCCCTTCCTGAGCCCCGAGAAAGCAAGGGAGAAAGAGGATGATGATGATGATGAGGATGATAACCCGACAGAGGCAGAGGGAGGCGGACAGCCCGCTTTGCCTAATATACAGAAAGACGATCTGGCTAGGAGGCGGGGTAAGAGCGGGGCCGTCCCACATCGAGATCACCAGCGGTCACTGACTCAGACGGCCATGACGCCGTCAGACCTGGAGAAGTGGCAGAGGCTGCAGATGAGCACTGAGAGCAGGTGCATTTCTGTGTAGTGCCCTAGATGGCCAGCAGGGGGAGTCATTTAGGATTTGTCCAACAGCTATGTTGAGCTATAACTGTTTTTTTATTATTATGGATAATTTTTTTTTTTTTTTGCTTCATAGTCGAATATGTTTGTATTAACCAGCATGCATCGTTTAAATAGACTATCAGGCTTATGTCTAGTTTTCCCAAATTTGGCTAACGTATCTTCTTCTTCATCGTCTGGAGTTGACAGGTTATGCGTAAGTTAGTTATGAAGTCTGGCTGCCGTTATGGCATAACCATAAAACTGAAGGAAACCCACTGAGTTGTTGTTCTTCTGTTGTTCCACCTTTTTTTTTTTTTTTTTTTTTAGGGTTTTTGTTCCAAATTAAGAGGTGGTAACATCTACAGACCTTATATATATA
>JAOVYU010000039.1:8396744-8412008 GCA_025674565.1 Synodontis membranacea | reverse complement strand
AAAAGACTTGCAGCTGTAATTGCAGTGAAAGGTGGCTCTACAAAGTATTGACGCAGGGGGCTGAATACAAATGCACGGCACACTTTTCAGATTTTTATTTGCTTAAAATTTTGAAAACCATGTTTGTACTTTCGTACCACTTCACAATTATGTGCTACTTTGTGTTGGTCTATCACAGAAAATCTCAATAAAAAAAAATTTATGTTTGTGGTTCTAAGGTGTCAAAATGTGTAAAAGTTCAAGGGGTATGAATACTTTTTCAACAAAAGTATTCAAGTATTTTTGGACAAAAACAAAGTATTTCGGTGCAGCCCTAAAAAAAAAAAAAACGTGAAATTGCCACTCGGAGAGCTTTAGTACATAAGAACGTTCACCTCCTCTGGTTCACACTGTAACTTTTGCACGTGAAAAGACACGCCCAAAGAAACAGACTCACGAGCACGGAACAGAAACAGACATGATTAACGTGTTCGTGTCAATACAGATGGGTCTTGGAGCTGCAAATCCGAGAGCAGACAGGAGTGGAAAAAAACGGCCTCCCTGGACCGGAACGTGAGCCCTTCACAGAGTCAGCCTCCCAGGATGAGGAGGTGTGTGTACATGTGTGTGTGTGTGTGTGTGTGTGTGACATGCATGAGGGCATAAGCACGTACTGTGTAATGCTATGTATACGGATCAGCTTGTCTCTGATACACGCAGCCTGCATTCGTGCCCGATCTTTATATGGAAATGCATCCAAGAACTTTTAAGTTGAGAGAAGAAAATTTTTTAGTGGCTTTCTTTATTTTTTTATTTTTTATTTTTTTCTCCATTTTATAGGATTTAAGCTCTTCGGACATGTTTGAGATGCAATTAGACCCTTTTATGATGTGCTGAAAGTGAAAGCAAGCCAGCAACAACAACAAAGAAATACTGCTTGCTTTCTCATATGTATGTGTGTGTGTGTGTTTGTGTGTACGTTTGTGTATGTGTGTATGTCTGCGTGTTGATGTGGTCAGGTCTGGGTCGTATGAAAACATTTTAGGGATACACACATCTCCATCATCACAAGACACATCACCCTCATCTTCAGACAGGTAGGACACACACACACACACACACACACACCAGCATTGCTTGCACCACCCATAAAGTGCATGTGAGGCGTTTCATTATGCAGTGCTTGTTCTTGCATGCAGTTATGGATATGTATGTGTCATGCTCTTATATTTGTGTCACGACCTGTCGACTCCGCCACCAAAACTGCTTTTGTTTCAACGCTTTACAGTCTCAAGTACTTAAATGCACAAGCTTGTTAAACACCGGGCTGAAAGAATGTGCGGGAAGTATAACGAGTAACATGACCGGGTCTTACGTTATGTTCATTTCATTACTAGAACCTAATCTTACAGTCGCAACTAAACTACTAGTCTGTGTGCATTTGTCGACCTGCGATGTTAACCTGTGGATTTAAAGTAAACAAAATAACAACGGGTTTGCTGTGTAAGGAATAAAACACACTCGCTGGAGTATAATGTTACGGGAAAGTAATCAACATCGGGGTTACTGTTCCTGTTCCCACATACACATGCAGAAGGGTTTTCTTCCTGTAGCAGTTACTGTTTTTACGATTTATTAACGAGCAGCACCCTGCAGCGTGTTTTGACGAGTAGAGAAGCGTTCTCTGTCCTGAGGACTTTCCTGTAGTGGAAAACCTCCTGTAGGTTTCAAAGCGCTTACGCCGGAGATTCCTTCTATAAACCTTGAATAAACGTCTGCTTTTAAAGCGAATATAACATATGCATTCGTGTCCATCTACCAAGGACACGAATGCAACCGAGCGATTTGAATTACAGCCTGAACCACTTTCAGAGAAGATGACTCAACGATTTCCGACCAATCAGAAACGAGAGATCGTTCGTCACGAGTGAGCAGGTACATACACAATCTGGTCTTTTGTCCGCTGTTTTGCGGCCGCGATGTACACGAGAAAACTCCCGCGGGAGCATCTCGGGATCGTTCTAGTTCGTTGTACAGTATCTTTTTTTAAGTTGAAACTTAAATATCCTGTAAAAAAAATTCCTCCGGTTAAAATAAATATGTCAACTGTTGAGTAAGATAGTCAGAATACAGTATAGCTGATTCCAAACCAGTATTAGTTACTTTTAATACTTTAGTGTTCGGTGAAGCTGTATTGCGCTATTAATAGTTGAAGGATGAATATATGAGAGCGTGGCAGTCTGATTTTCAGGTATTCGTCGGAACATGCAGTATAGTTATAAGAGAAAGGAATTAGAAGTCTGAACACATTAACCAGCCTGGATGTTTAAGGGGTTAAAATTATCATTCATTAAAAAAAAAAACCCAATACCTAATATTACATGGTTAAGTAAGCATCATCATTATTATCGCACACTCGTCTGAATCAAGTATAATACTTTAATGGAGGCGTTATTCAAAGAGATATTATTAGAGAGAAGAATTAAGAAGAATGGCTGTCAAAGTAACAGTTACTATAGAAGCACTATGCAAAAAAAAAGGAAAAGAACTCATTTAAGGTAGCTTTTCTTATTAGTCAGCGATCGACAGTTGTAGTTCATGTGAAGGTTTGAAAAACAGTTAGACAGAGTGTTTCACTGACGTTATTCTTTAAATATCTGGAGATGTTGGTTTTAAAGCATGCCTAATCGTGCAGGTCGGTGAGCGCGAAGAAGCTGTGCTCCAGCTGTGCGCAACCGCTGGGGAAAGGAGCCGCGATGATCATCGACACTTTGGGTCTTTACTTCCACATCCAGTGTTTTAAGGTAAGATACCCATGTGTGGGCATCATGTTTATATTACATTGTGGGGACCAAATGTTTTTTTTTTTTACATTGTGTGGACAAGGCAAAACTCAATTTTACAAAAATAAATAAATAAATCTGTGAATACGATCAGAAAAGTGAAATAACTAAAAGTCTTGTATTTTGATTGGTTACTTATGATTAAGGTTAGAGCTGGGTAAGAGATAGTGTCATCATAGTTACGGTTAGGGTTTACATAGACATGAATGGGAGGTCCCCACGAAGAGATAAATACATTACTCTGTGTGTGTGTGTGTGTGTGTGTGTGTGTGTGTGTGTGTGTCCTCATATTCCCTTATGAGGACCAAATGCCCTAAGAAAGATAGTAAGTTCTGACCGTTCTTGAAGGTCCTCGCAATTCAGTGGTCCTCACAAGGTTTTTTGTTTGTTTGTTTTTTTTTAAAAAGAATAAAACTAAAAGAACCAAAAAAGTTTCCTTTTCATTACCGAGATTCAGGTTATGTTTAGAGTTTAGCTTTAGGTCCAGGCATAGCGTTAATTCGCTGCATTAAACATTATGTCAACTGAAGGTCCTTGCAAGTTCAGCGAAACCAGGATGTGTGTATTGGCGTTTACCCATGTTTACCCATGTTTATTTTTGAATACTTACCCTGAATCACCTGTGTGTCCCAGTGCGGTTTGTGTAAAGGGCTGCTTGGTGACACAAGCACAGGAACTGATGTCCGGATCCGGAACGGCGTACTCAACTGTCATTCGTGCTATATGAAATCTCGCGGTGAGTAATATTCTGTCGTGTTTTAGATAGATTTTTAATATATATGAAATTACATATGTATATATTTAGTAAGGACTCCGGTGCTCTAGGTGATCTTTCCTGTAAACATTTATTTCTAGCTGTAGTTGTTAATCCAAGATTAGAAGTGAACACACATTAACAGTAATGAATAAGTAATTATTATTATTATTATTATTATTATTATTATTATTATTATTTATTCTATCATCCAGTGAAATGCCTCTCTGTTGTAGCTGCAGTGGCAGGGGTATTCAAACTGTGAGAAGTTAAAAGGTTTTGCGGCAGAAAATACAGACAATCCTGCCAGCCTTTTACATATTTTGCGTAGGAGCGCCACGTTTAACATTGGCGTTCTCTGAAATACGCCAAAAGGGCTTGTTTTTTTTCCATAATAAAAACAGCTCTCTGGAAGCTCCGCCCCCTTCCCCCAGTTTCACACCTCTAAAGTTTTGGCCCATGCTCACAGTGCTCGAAAGATGCACATATGCTGCGCTTCCTGTTAAGATAAATGAAAAATGTTTACGTTCGACTAGTTTTTGAAAACGTTGACTGAAAAAAAAAAAAGGATAAGTTGCCCTGCAATGAAGTATTAAGTCTAACAGTTTACAAATAGCGTTAATGCTCATGAGAATCGGACAACGGGAGGGGACGTCCAAAAGACTTTTGGCGTTATGCGGGAAAAAGTCATGTTGAATATGTAACATTGAGCATCTTACAATGTGCGATGATAAAGTGTTAGAAACGTACTGAGCAATATTCAGTTGAGTTACGTTTGTAGCTGCATGATTTCTGTAGATTGGGTGGAGTTTGGCAAAATTCCCCCTTATTCTAACCTTGATGAGGAGCAGTAATGAATCCAGTGCCACCATCTGACAGTTTAATGTAACCACAGTATGTCATATGGAAATGTATTATTTGGAGTGTAAAAAAAAAAATAAAATAAAAAATGACGACAAAACGATATAATGCCATTTGAAGCAAAATATTAAATGCAAAAATGTTCGACAGTAATAATATGAATTCTTTATACTATTAATATTAATTATTATTTTATTATTTTATTTATTTATTTTTTTTAAATTAAACTCCCATTTGAAACTTTTATTCCCCACAGCTGCTGGTCAACCCACCACGTTATAAAGCCTTTCCGCACCCTAACTGAAGAGGAACCAGAACATTTGCCAGAAATCTGGGCCGTCTTCACGATGAACACTTAATTACACACAATTCTATTTCATAACATCTCAACAACAACAAAAAAAGCACAAATCACCTTTGGATACAAACGGATAAAACTGGAATGTTGTGGTTTATTTGGATGTTATTTCTGTGTAAAGCTTCACGTTTCTGTGGGGGGAAAAAAAACGTCTTCTAACGGCAATAATTTGAATCACCACATGCATGAGCACGCGCTGCGGTTGACAACTATTAAAAAGTCGCTCTCTTAATGTACAAAGTGGAGCAATCCACTCGCAGAACTTGGGTAGATAAATTAGCGATTTAAAAAAATGAATAAATCACCGAGTTGTTTGTAACTAAAAATCCCGTTATCTGACCGCGCGATTGAGACGTTAACTGAGAGACGTGGCTGTTGCGTATTTACGTCGGCGGTTTTTGCACTTTAGACTTTTTAAATCTACAAACCTTCAGCCACTGATGATGACCATTTGGGAAGAAACACAAGAAGAATGTGATAAGCAGTGATTTTTTATTTTTAATCTGTTTTTGCTTGTAGACAGTCAGAGAACCTGTCAAACCTACTTGGCTTCCCTTCGAGTGCACTACCTAGCCCTTTTTTTTATGACCTATGTAGTGCACTTGTTGGAAGTAGGATGCACCTTGGAATTTTACGGCTGAGTCCCAAATGGCTCGTTGTTGCACAATACGGTAAAGTGCACTATCAAGCATGAAGATATTAACTTATACGTTAAGTTCACCTATACAGCAAATAGTGAGTTATTTGGGGTTAATCTCAAATTTTGTGTGTGTGTGTGTGTGTGCGTGCAAATGTGTTTGTTTTGCTCTATACGGCCGAAATATATTAAAGGCACAATATGCTGCATTGTTCTGTGAACGAATAAGAAGGAAAAAAAATCCCAAATATCTCCTTCAAGTGCATAAAGCACTACAAAAGGTATAGAAGTAAGCACACCCTATACCCTATGTAGTGCACTTATCTAAGTATTAGAAGCCTTTTAGGATTCAGCCAGAGACTGATTGGTTTAAGAAAATGTCTTGGTTTGTTAATTCAAGATAGTAGTGTTGAACTGTTTTTGTTTATTTTTTTCTCCCTTAACGTTTTTCCATTTTATGTTCTCTTTTATCGTCTCATTTTGATCAAATGTTAGTTTGCTGTTAAGAGAAAAAAAAAAAGCATGCATGATGTTTGAAGTCTCGTAACTTGGGTTGTTTTTTTGGGGGGGGTTTTTTGGCCGCTTAAAGTTCATTTCATTTTCACCGCCCGTTGCTGCAGAAAGAACAAAAGATTGTCGTTTGAGTTTTGGAGAACTCTTTCTATTTTTCCAGACGTCTGTCGGTCATATCTGTTTCCATGCCGTGCCTTAAGTATGACCGCACCCCTGGCGGGAGATCGTGTGGTCACGTATGTGTATGCAACATCCGAAGCTTTGTCGAGCTACTTTGTTTTATTTCGCAGCGTACAGTTACAGTCATGCTGAGCAAAACTCGCTCTTGATCCCGCCGTGTTTCGTTCATAAAACCGTAATACATGGCAAAAAACCATAGCGTTGAATGAACTCTTACGGCATTGGCGTCCAACTGGACCTAATGTACGTATTGGTTTACAAAGCAAAGCTTAATTCATCATTTCAAGTTCATTCAACGGTCTTGGAGTTCGGAACCCCTGCGTTTTGTTTCTTTTTACTTTACGTTTAAAGTTTAACTTTGTTTACGTAGTTTTTTATGGACAAATCCGTAAGAAAAAAAGCTTGTGTATTTATGGGCCGGAAACTGACTAAAAATTCGGGGAAAAAAAGGAACAAAACCCCAAATGCTAGCAATAATGTAATTATGTATAGCAAGCTAGTTAGCTAGTCAATACAAATGAAAGGAAAAGCTAAGTTAGAAACTCATCCAATAAAATATGTAAATCATGTTTGTGCCCTCGACAAAACGGTATTAGCCAATGTTTTTGCGTATGAGGTTTTCGCGTAAAACATTTATCTCGCTAAGTTTAACCACGAGGTAACCACAACCCCCTTTTTTTTTTTTTTTTTTTTTTAAATCTCGTCAGTGTTTTCTCACACCTGCGTATTCCTGATTCCAAAAAAAAGATCGTCTGGTTTAAACGCACTTTTGTTAATCCGACTTGTCGGTGTGTGTGGTGCGGCAGGAGGTGGGATTTGGAGCGTGTTTACTCACACTATAGTTACAGCACCGAAGTAACGCACCACCATGAAGCGTGTTGTGTCTAAACGTAGCTATGTACCAAATGAAATATTTTGTTTCGCAAACATAAATAAGGAGCAGTTGTTATTGTTGTTTTGGGTTTTTTTTTAATGTTTGCTTAACCTGCTTTGTCAACTCCGCAGCTACAATTTCAACACAAACTGCATGTCCCAGGTACCTAAGCTCCTGATTTTTCCATCCATGGTTAATATTTACAATTTAATTGTAACAACCTTACATTAGCCTGAGTCTGTATTAATAACCTTCATAGCCTTTCTTATTTCACCTTCTGTTATGCGTCGAGACTGAAAACAAGTGTAAAATCAGGATGTGTCCCAAACACTAGGACTTGAGCGTAGAGTTCTTATTAGAGTCCACTACAGTATTCGAATATCATCGTGATCAGCTTGATAATCGCATAGCTAGCAAGATATCTCTCAGAAATTATGTAACAAAGATGGAATAGGTAAACAAATGTTTGTTTGTTTTTTATAATCTAGCTAATTTAGAAACTGTTTGAATATTCGTAAGCAAAATTGCAGCTCACAAAATGTTTGTTTTTTATAATCTAGCTAATTTAGAAACCGTTTGAATATTCGTAAGCAAAATTGCGGCTCACGAAGTACGAGTGCTGAAAGCGTTTTGAGCTGTTTCTAGTAAGAACACTGACTAGACGCAAATTCCAGTGTTTGGGACATGGACTGTCTCCACGTCTATCATGTCTGCCTTTCGTTTGCTTTGCTGATCTCTAATTACGATATAACGCATAGGTCGTTAGCAGGATTATGTAGCTGATACAGTTTTGTTACTCGGAGAGGAATTGAGTTGTTGCCGAAGCTCTATATTTATTTGATCATCTTAGGACGACCTAATGAACCCGACGAACCCTCCGTAAGCAGTGGGTTTTATAGCAAGTGTATGTTTCTATAAATAAACTATTTTAAATGTACTCCTGTGTGTGTTTGTGTGTGTGTGTGTGTGTGTGTGTGGTGTTGGAAACTGGCACACTGTTTTGTCGTTTTATATCTCTGCCATTTCTTGAAAATGAAACGGGGGGGAAAAAAATACGTTGATTTGTATTTTGTATTCTTTATTAACTTAATCACTTCTGTATGATGTGCATGACACATGATTTCTAAATCCCAGCTATTCAGAATGTTCTGATGCATTCAGCGCACAAAACACGAAGGCATTTTTCACAATCCTCACATCACTACCCAATTACAAAATACTAAATGGAATTAAACAAAAAAAAAGTCTATAGATATGACGTCCTGTGTTTAGATTTTTAATGAATTGACAATAGCAGTCTTGAATAAAGGTCTAAAAAATGAAACAAAAATAAAAATGATATATATAAAAAGTTGCTAAAAACAAATATTTAACATAATCTTAGCGTCACTATACGAATTCATTCTCAATACGTTTGAAAACAGTTTCTTGTCTGAAGTGTTATCAATGATATAAAAAAAAACCTCAAGCTGAAATTTCAAATTTAAGTTGCATGTTAAACTCTTAAATTTTCTTGTCTTGTTTATATTCGTTGGAATATAAACACTGTTTACGAACAAACAAAATTCTCCTTGGACCTTAACTACCTTAGAAAGACTCAATAAAAATTTGAAATACTTGAAAATTCAAAATTCCAACCCTAAAGTGTTATTGGTGGATATATTTTATCAATGTTTTTTTTTTTTTTTTTCAAGATCTATAATCACAATCTATAAAGTTATCATATATGGTTCCTCGCCGGGCTACAGGAGATATTTTCCCAAAACTCTTCAACTTAAAGGAACATTTATTTATTCACAAAATTCAAATCCATGTGGTTGTACACGGCTATTTTGGATGTCCGTTGAAGTCACCGAATACTGAAGTTGCCCTATAAAGGGTTAAAAGCGAATGGCGTATTCAGAAACAGCGCGATATCGTTTTAGAGCAAAAGAAATCAAGAACAGTACAAATATTTGTGTACTGCACATAAATATGTCTCAGCCTAGTCCATAACTTTTTTTTTTCACAGTGGGTGAAATCACTTTGGTGCTTGGACCCCTAAAAAAAATATTAACTTTAATAATGTGGTTACATTTTTAGGGGTCCAAGCACCAAAGTCAAATCAGACCTAATGTGAGGAAAGTTGTTGGAAAGTTCCACCCCCCCCCCCAAAAAATATATTATTTATACATTTTAAACAGTGTTAATGATATAATTACATACTGAGTCGGTAAATAGCTACAAAAAGTTTGCGTAGCACATCTTTAGAATACAGTAATAGCACATAAGTGTAACATATCCTGATGTGATAAATAGAAATATACAGTACGTAATTGTTTACTCATTCAAACTGAGATGACAGGATCAAATATACAGTGATTATATAATAGGTAAAGAGGTAGATTTGTTTATTTATAGATCCTGTAAAAGAAATTGTAAAAAAAAAAAAAAAAAAAAAGTGCAATCTTTTCCTTGACTATATCATGGTTGGTTGGTGAACAATGTTAGAGCGAAAACCTTTCCACACTCCATCAGTGCTTTTTGATAGAGCGCTGAATGTGGCTTTGGTGGTAGAGCCGAGCTCACTAAACTGCACAGACGATGAAGCGCGTGCGTTGCACCCTTCCAGGTTTGTCTCTTCTTTAGTCCGTGCTCGAGTCAGACTGGCTGCGCGATCTTGCCTGCGTACTTTAGCACGTCTGTTCTGAAACCAAACCTGAAAAATAAAACATTTGGTGACTAAGAAACTGCAACAGCAAACAGTTTTGGCTTTAAAGGAGCACTTTGTCATTTTAGAGCCCTCTGCTGCCTTGTTGGTGAATTTAGTTTTTCAAAACAACATTAAGATCTTCTTCCTCCATACCAGCTCAACACTTCTGGTGAAATTAAATATGCTTCGAGTTCAGTTTCTTAGATAGATTTTATAACACAGCGTATAAGAAAAAAAACTAATCAAATGAAATGTTACCTGGACGCGAGCCTCGGTCAGGTGGATCCTGTGGGCGAGCTCCTCGCGCGTGCAGACGTCAGGGTATTGAGTATCAGCAAACACGCGCTCCAGTTCCAGAAGCTGCATGTGTGTGAAGGTGGTGCGCATGCGCCTGATCTTGGGCCTCCTGTCAACACCTGCAGCATCAAAGAGGTTAAGAAGAAGAGATAACTTAGAGGGGCTTTCTCAAATGTGACATGACCTTTTTTTATTGACTGTGTGAAAAAGGATTAAAATCTGGTATATATTTTTTTTTGGTATCTTCATGACCAGGAGGAAAAGTGCAGAATATAGGTTTATGGAAGGCCATATAGGTCAAAAGCATGGTCAAAAAATTGCACAGACATTCAGATACTTGAGCAGGGATTATTTATTTTAAAATACATTAGGGATGTAGCAACTAATAGATACAGAATACCAATAATAAAAATAGTTTGTGACAAATTTTTTTATTAGTTGAACCGTGTTATGGAGCACACTGGTACATGCTACGTCACCTCGCGAAAGCACATTTGAGTGAAATGTTGGAGTGTCTCATTTGGTTGACATGAGCACCTATTATTTTCTTGTACTGGGGCACATTATCTGATAAATGTCCCTGTTGTAATTAGTGAGCTGCTATTTAATTAAGTCTGTAGAAGTGCTGATGAAAATGCTGCAAATGCATATTTTATTCAAATATCTTTTGTACTTGATATATTTTTAAAAAATTAATAAATAAAACTTATCAACTGGGCGAAAATAAATAAATAAATAAATAAATAAATAAATAAATAAATAAATGTCAGATTAAACGATTTTCAAAATAATCAGTAGTTGCAGCCTTTAAACGCATTTTTAAATTAAGAAGGATGTAACCATGCACGTGCACACACATCACAACACTTCACGAATCTCACTACCACCATTCCGGTCTTCATTATCTTTTTTTTTTTTTTTTTTTTTACCGGGTGGAAATTTTTATGTTATTTTGTCTTTAAAGCAGAAAAGGGGAACATGATCACAGTGAGGTGCGAGTTCACAGTGCACTTCCAGCTGTGAAACATCTGCATAGCTGGTATCGAGGTAATCCAAAAGTAACAGGGAGTAATCAAATTGCATTACTTAAATATCGCGATACTTGGATCAGGTCACTGACTACATTGGGTTAATAATGAATTAGTCACTGCATTGGAATGCATATTTAAAGTAACCCTCCTAACTCTGTACACAATGCACATAATAGGATATTGCCTATTGCACACCACACACTACATGGGAAGCCCAGTCCGCTCTTAAAATTCTATTAATGTGGCGGTGAAAAGTTTACGAGCACATTCATCACATTACATTTATGCAACTTGTTCTAAGTGTTAGGTTCTTTTACCTATTACGCAGTGAGAGTTCAGTTGATCTTTCACGCTGTCCAACATGCAAGGTCTTGGAAGAACGGGAAAAGCTCGGCTCTGGAGAAAATTGACCTGGACTCCGAAGGGATGACTGGAAGAAGCGAAGTCCGAAGTGAGGCTGGCCATTCCCATCAGGTACTGCGGATCGCAGGCCGCAGAGTCCAAGCAGGAGAAATCCATCTTAGTCTTGGAGCAGAAAGTCAAACGCTTTCCGCTGCTTCGGTTCAGAGTGACGCTTTTAACTGTCACCTTTGTGACCCCCCCCCCCTTCACTGGTGTTTGCATAACAAAAAAAAGCTCACAGCAGCTACCAGCCTTCTCCATCACTGGCCCGCACTGAGATAAACCAGAGCAAAATGACTTCTTACTATACTTTTAACATTTCTGCCAGAAGACTCGTCACACTGTCCATCTCTACCTTCGTTCTAAATTAATATTTAAAATTTAACTGTATTGCGATGATCAGATTAAGTTTCTTTTGACAGATCAGAACATATGAGCAGTCTGTAAAATAATATTTAGATCATGAGAGTTTTATTATCATTATTATTATTATTAGTAGTAGTAGTAGTAGTAGTAGTCGTAGTATTATTATTATTGTTGTTGTTACTATTAATAATAATAATAATAATCATAATAATAATATCAACTGATCAAATGAACAAATCAACTACATTTTTAATTAATTAATTAATTTATTTTGCTTTTTGTTCTTCAAGCAATGATGCCTTCGAAAATAATAAAATATTTAATGTTTCTAAATAAAAAAAAACATGCTATAAAGAGCAGCAAACAGTAATAAATTAAACAGACCATTATTTGGTGGGAAAACCCTTTGCTTTTTTTGTTTTTAATCAAGAAATCTCATTTACAACTTGTACAGCAAGAGTAGGATCCAGTGTTCACCTTATATCATTTTAATTTTTACATTTAATGTTTTATGTCTACAGTGTTAACATGTATTAAATATTTTCCTATTAATTTACATACCACATAGTAAAAAAAAAAAAACGCCCAAACAATATAATGATAATAAAATCTATTTCAAATGTTTTCTCCAACACATTTCAGCAAAAAAGAGAGAAAAATATTCCCTCAAATGTCGTAAATAAACGTAATAAAAAAAATATCGTAATAAATAAATATTTATTATTTATTTATATATATATAAGTGTAATTATTTAAAAGTATGATTTTGAGAAAGATAACGCTTCCACTTTCTCTATTTTCACTCATTACAAACTGAAATAAAGACACATTGCACACAAGAACAGTCCTGATATTTTTTGTGATAATAATGAAACATAATACAATGTTAATATAAGATAATTATAGAAAATAATTTTTAACATGTTTTGCATAATTCCTTTTCACTGTAGTAATTTGTGGCAAATAAATATTAAACATATAAAACTAAATTATATAGAGTAATGATATATTTATATAAATATATGCTTCAAATATATATATATAAAATTTATTTCTTTTTTCAAAACAAAAAAAGCCATATAAGGAAATTTTAAAAAAGGATTCTTTAAAATATGATTTTGCGAAAGATAACACTACTATTAATACTACTACTACTACTGCTAATAATAATAATAATAATAATAATAATAATAATAATCACCTGAACTGCATTTTACTTTCTTTTCTTTTCTTTTTTTTTTTTTTTTCTTTTTTTTCAAGCAATGATGCCTTCGAAAATAATAAAATATTTAATATTTTTATAAAATAATAAAAAAAGCATGCTATAAAGAGCAGCGCACTCTAATTAACTAAACGATCCAGTATTTGGGGTCAAACCCTTTGCTTTTTTTTTTTTTTTTATCAAGAAGTCTCACTTACAACTTGTACAGTTTTATAATGACTAGTATTTTTTTTCCCCCTGCAACTTAAAGTCATGAAATGTTGTGCCTGGGATGGAGTTTTGCATGGTACTGTACACGTAAATACAAGTTCTAATTTCATTAGTGTGACATGGGCATGCATGAGATCTCAGAACTGCTTGTTTAGCCCTTGTCAGGTTTTTTCGCTGTGTGTTTATGATTAGCTAATGATTCCATTCG
The DNA here is from genome assembly GCA_025674565.1 of Synodontis membranacea. Taxonomy (NCBI): domain Eukaryota; kingdom Metazoa; phylum Chordata; class Actinopteri; order Siluriformes; family Mochokidae; genus Synodontis; species Synodontis membranacea. The sequence continues at coordinate 8,398,581 of JAOVYU010000039.1, read as the reverse complement.
TGTTCCTGTTTCAGCTGTTTGCTGCGTGAGATGAATGAAGCTTAGCAGGGAATTAAGATGATTGATGACGGACCACGTGGATGCCATGCCATCCATCATAACGCTCATATGAGAGGCTCGAGCTGCGGGTTCTAAAGCTCACAATAACCACCATTGTTAGGTGTTGAATCGGCTGCTGGTGTCTGGTTTAAAAAAAAAAAAAAGGAACATCTGCCTAAATGCAAAAATCTGCCCACGGACAGCCCGAGGTCATAAAACAACATGAATGGATAAAAGGATGACTTTCTGCCTTTCTATTCAGCTCATAACCTGAGGATATGATTCATGATTAATGATGTCTGTCTGATTAGAAACAGTGACGTGTACATAAATCAGACTTGTTCGATTTACTCCTGTGCAAAAAAAAAAATTAAAAAAAAAAAAGCTCTATGTTGACTTTATGCACCTGTAGAAGAAGCTATAACAGGCGAGAATTATTTCATTCATCTATAATTTAGCTCAGTGAATTCATATCATCATCATCCTTAAACTCCTTGTTTATTCAGGGACCTGGTTCATATTTTAATGCAAGGAGTTGGCATGTCCAAGCAATATCTGTTCAATTATGGGATATTTTTATGGGTTAGGTTTTGGTTTAATCAAACATGCATGGCTTTCTGAAATCCCCATGTTGGTGTTTAATCATATCAGAAGCCTAACATTCTAACAGAACCTATATTTGTGCCAAAGCGCCCTTGTTCTTGATGGGATCTCGTAATTTAAGGCCTTTGTGCTTTAGGTTTAGGGAATCATTCTGTAGATCAGAGCTTGAGATAAAGTATATCATGTGTTATTTCTGCTGATCAGAATAATATCTTCAAAGTAAAATATATTCTGGATTCTACATTTTAGATGCATTAAAAGACATGGAACTTTGGATGGAGTGTGTCTGGTGGTGGTTGAAAATCCTTTTCTTTTTTCTTTTCTTCTTCTTCTTTTTTTTTTTTAACGGGAAGATGATTAAAATGGCCGAATGAACGAAACAGGTTTTGAGTTCTTTTTAAGTCACTTAGCGCTTATAAAGGTCATATATGTTCCTATATATAGGCCCTATATGAATCCTGTATGTCCAATTAATATATTTTTTGTGTGTGTATTTATAGCCTTGTTCCAGTAAATGAATGAGTCCAACATTAAGTCTTTATTATTTTGAATCAGGTATTTTTTTTTTGAGAATGGACATTAAATAATCATCAAGAGCAAAAGTGGGATGCAGTGTTCACCTTATATCATTTCAATTTTTTTTTTTACATTTAATGTTTTATGTCTACAAATTAGTATATACCTGCGTGTGCCATTACTAACCATCACTGCAGGTAAAAGAACAGGCGTCTTGAAAAAGTTGCAAGCAATGAATAGTTAACACGATCAAGTGTTTTTTTTTTTTTTTTTAATTTTAGATACGGTGTAGTAAAAAAAACAAAACAAAACAAAAAACAATATAATGATGATAAAATCTGTTTCAAATATTTTCTCCAACACATTTCAGCAAAAAAGAGAGAAAAATATTCCCTGAAATCTCAAAAAAAAAAAAAAAAAGCCATATGCAGAAAAAAAGTAATTATTTAGAATATTATTTGGAGAAAGATAACACTACTTCCACTTTCTCTATTTTCACTCATTACACACTAAAATAAAGACACATCACACACAAGAACAGCCCTGATCCTTTATTGTGATAGTAATAAAACATAATATAATGTTAATATAAGATAATTATATACAATTATTTTTTAACGTAAAAAATTCCTTTTTGCTATAGTAATTTGTTACAAATAGATTTTAAACATATAAAACT
>JAOVYU010000039.1:8368294-8379214 GCA_025674565.1 Synodontis membranacea | reverse complement strand
TAGTAATTGTTTTCTCTGCGAACCTAAACCCAGTGAGATGCAGGTTGTTGTTTACATTGCCTTGCAAATCCAGTTTTTTTTCTCAGATTTCTGTTACAGTGTTGTGAAATCAGCTCGTCTCTCCTCGTGATGTTTGTCTCAACAGGAAACCAGCTAACCAGGTCAAAAACCGCTACAGTGACGTGCTCTGCTTGGATGAGTCCCGTGTTCGACTTTGCCCACTCAGTGACGACGACGACGAGGTCCGCAGCATCCTCAGCATTAATTTTCTCAATAAGTATATTTCAGTAAAAAGAACGTACTCACTCTGTCACTTTGATTTAGATAATATGGTTTACTTTAACTGCTCTTTGTTAGCCTTTAATATCTGAAACTGGAAAAATGCGTTGGAGTCTGACTTCCTTTGTTCTTTTTTGCTTTTTCTTTCAGACGTCAGACTACATTAACGCAAGTTTCATGGATGGCTACAAGATGACGAACGCGTACATTGCCACCCAGGGTAAGAAACTGCTCTTTATCATCCTCGTGCCACCCGTGTCCTGTGTTCTTCAGCATTAACCATGACGAAGCCTGATGCCACGCCCAGAAAGCCCAGGAGGAGCTCAGGGACTCCGCTTAAAGCCTATATGGACATTACGGCTTACAAATATTGAAGTGAATATTGACGTCTTTTATGTTTGCGTATTTTAGGGCCTTTGCCAAAAACATATGGTGATTTTTGGCGAATGTTGTGGGAGCAAGTGGTCTTAATCATCGTCATGACAACAAGGTAAACTTGGATATAACCCCACTCATTCTACTGGGAATATCTTTACCTCATTTAAGAGAAGTGTTCAGGTCAGTTTAATCTCTCTCTCTCTCTCTCTCTCTCTCTCTCTCTCTCTCCCTCTCTCTCTCGCAGAGTTGTGGAGCGTGGCAGAGTGAAGTGCGGACAGTACTGGCCCCTGGAAGCAGGCCGCACAGAGGAGTATGGGTACTTCCTGGTGAGAAACATCCACATTGAGATGTTTCAAGATTTCAAACTTTCACATTTGGAGCTGTATAATAGTCAGGTACGTGTCTCTCCTTCGTCTTTCGTATACCTCCTCCGCCAGGTGTGTTCTCAGGTACGCCAGTCTGTCTGTCTGTGTACGATTTTGATCGTTAGTTAATCTCCGGATTTAACTCCTTAATCCAGAGATGCAAAACCTTTTATATATTATTAAATAAATTTCTAGCTTATTAATAATACATTCCATGAAAAATGATAAACTTCCGGGTGCTAAGAGTAAGTCGGCTTGGTGTCCGGCTTGACGTTTCTATAACAGCATTCCCTGAGTATTTAATTAAATTTCCGTATGCCCGTCTTTGCCCTGTCTCTCACACACAGACCGGTGAATGTAGAGAGGTGTCTCATTACCTGTACATGAGCTGGCCGGATTTCGGCGTTCCAAAATCTGCTTCGGCCATGTTGGATTTCCGGGCAGAGGTGAAGCAGAGGCAGGAACTGGCACTGCGGACAATATTTCCTGACTGGACAGGGCCTCCGGGAGGTCCTCCTATAGTCGTGCACTGCAGTGCTGGAATCGGAAGGACAGGTAGGTTCATTTGCAGCTGGGTATTTTCGAAAACGTGTTCGTCCGTCAATTCAACCTGCAACTGTTTCTCAGGTACATTCTGCACGCTGGACATTTGTCTCTCGCGGCTTGAGGACATCGGCACGGTGGACGTGAAGCAGACGGTGCGGCGCATGCGCACTCAGCGCGCCTTCAGCATCCAGACGTGGGACCAGTATTACTTCTGCTACCGAGCCGTGATCGAGTACGCACAACAGACAGGACGCCTCGCACCCGTCGAGTGGTCCGACACAGAGCTGGAGACGGACAGCGAGTGACCGCCAGCGAGGGAGGGAATGAGAATCAAGGTGCCAAAAGAAAGAAAAAAAAAAAAAGAGATTCCGTGCTCTTTTTTTCTTTTAATCCAGAAGGCATGTGCTGCAGGTGGAGCGCCGCTTTCCTGCTCGACTGTTTCCTTTCCTCGCCGGGAAGGGGGGGGGGGGGCAAAAAAAAGCGGGAAGAAGTAAGAGAAAGAGAGGAGTGGAGGAGAGGATTCTCTCAACCTGCCACTCTGCAATCCCCTTCAGCGAGTCGTGGCCTGGTGTACGAGTTGTAGCAGTTTTGAAATAGAGATGACTTGAGAAACTCGAACTTGTCCCCCAGCTTGTCTCTCTTTCCTTTTATCGCCCCACGTGTGAGAAATCTTCTGATCTCAGCGTCGTGCAGCTCGGAGTTCGTGTCAAACTCGTGAAAGTGTTAAAACTTGAATTTTTTTTTCCTCCTCCATCACAGCGACCGAGTAAGTTGCGCTCAAACTGGATGCAGCACGCCCCCCCCCCCCATCATCATTTTTATGTTCGTAAACTAACGTTCAAACCAAAGGTAACGCGTCGAATGCTTGGATGTATCTGGAATGATCATTGTGACTTTAAACCTTGTATAGTCTTGTAAGATACATTTACATATTGTGCATAATAACCTTTGGGGAAAAGTCTTGTTTTAATATAATACTCGATGTTATTCAGAAATATATATATATATATATAAATGAATATATGTATAAATCTATGTTGGGGTAGAACAATAAGATGAAGAGATTAGAATATCACAGAAGAAAAAAATATCACGCTACTTCCAGTCCTGCATCCTAGATGAATCCTTTTCATTTCTCTACTTAATGACTATCAGTCGATCGGCCTTAAACCCAGGGCTCGTGTTCACCAAGTGACCAGGAACAGGAGATTAGAGAATTTTTTTTTTTTTTTTTTAAATAGGTTCTTTCTGGTTAACCCTGATCTTGGGTTGATATCGTAGATCCATATGCAGTGGTAGAAAAGGACGTTTCTACAGTCTCACAGTGAAATGCATCAACATCAGCTAGTAAAACAAACAAAAACAAAAACAAAAAAAAATGGATTGAGATTGTTGTCAGATTGAACGCCATCTGCTAGTGAAATTGTTCAGAATTTTGGGGGCGGGGCTTATTTTAGATAGCAGAAATGAAGGTCATGTGTTTTACTTCTTCTTCTTGAGAATGCTGCTCATTACTCTAGAATCACCTTTTAATGTTGACAAACTACAAACTATCGTTGTGATCTGATCTCCTCGTTCTTGGATGACTTGGGAAATAGTGGCCTTTAAACTTCATATCACTGCCTGTAAAGACAAAAAAAAAAAAATCTTAATTGTAATTCGACCCTTATTCCTGCTTTTTTTTTTTTTTTTTTTTTTTCCTCCTCCCCATTACTCCCTAAACCACGTCCTCGGCTCAGTCTCCCGCATTTCAGTTGCGGCAGGAGATTACTGACCTACCAACCCGTCACGTGTCAGTGCCGCTGTGCGTCTGAGGCGCGGGTGGATTGGGACGGAGCCGGCGGTCGTGCAGCGGGAAGTCCCGGGGGCTCCGAGTGACCTTGGGGTTCAGTCGTGCCTTCAAGCTTTCAGTAGCGCAAGCGAATCTCGTTCCAAGAGCAGAAAAACTGCATCTTGTGTACATACGAGGAATATATTTGATGATCTCAGGGGTATATTTGCTGGTGTCAATATATATTATTTTTTTTTTTATTCCATTCTGGCAGTTCATTGTTTAAAAAAAAAAAAAAAAAAATGAAGCATAGCAATTTCTTTGTATCATACAACCGCCTGTATTATAGTCCGTTTTCTTTCTATCTTTCTTATTATTATTTTTTTTTATTTATATCCTTGTACAACTTCAGCAGTATTTGAAATTCAGCAGAGTGTCGGTACGGCCGAAGAAGAAAACAAAATGTTTTGATTTGATAAGCTAACAAAATCAACTGACTGACTTTTTTTTTTTTTTATTTCATGCCACTTCTGGAACCATGTTACTTTGCTGTTGAGCTTTTGGGAGTTTTTGGTCAAAGAAGAATGTCGATCAACAACAACGTTGTCTTTTCTTTTTTTTTTTTTTTTTTTTAAGCAAATTGCCTGTTGCTGATTTGTTTTTGGCCATGATTGTTCGAGCGCACAAACTAACGGTCGGACACAAGATGCGTTAATTCAGGCTGTTACGCAGGTGCGGGTTGTAATAATGACCAGAACCTCTTTACTCGGAGAGACTGTGTTCCAATACGCTTTATCATCACACCCTTGTCAACTTCCCCTTGGCCTTTACCTTCAGGGGCAGGAACAGGGAGACTAAGCAGCAAATCTGTATTGTGTAACATACAGAACTGTTTTATTCCTCTTAAGAAATGTTTTCGTGAATGACGTGCTGCTGAATCATGTTCGTTCCTGTTATTACTTAAATTAGAGCGGCTGTAAACCGTCGTTCCCTCACCAGCCACCCTTCTGTTCTCTTATCGTTCAGAGAAAACAGAAATCCAAGGTTGTCGTGTTAACAAAAAACCTAAAGACTTTCCCCACGACGGAAAATTGACTGTTACAAAGCGCCGACTCTGGAGACTCCTTCCACAAATGTTTAATAAACGTCTTAAGAAAACGTTCCCATATCAACCATATCAACAATTCTGTGCTGTTTTTTGACACCTTTTATACGTCGTTATTTATTAGTCTTGCATTGTGTGGTGCCTTCCGGTGTCCCGGTGAATCAGCTGTTACTGTAGAAATGGGAGCACTATAGGACGAACGCATTAACGTTAACCTGCGATTGGTCTTGCAGTTGGTGCTATAGAAGATGATGCAACACTTTCCGACCAATCAGAAGCAAGAGATTGTAGAACAGCAGCAGAAGTGGATGTTAAACGCGTGTTAAAGCCGTATTGGAACACAGGTTCAGACAGTGCAACGACAGACATGTTTTGATCTGATTTGCGTATCCGGCATCCTTTTATTAGATAAAAAGCCAAACAAAAGCAACAGGCAGGAAACAAAAAAGGGCAAATGTGATGTACAATTGGGAGCTGAACCGAAAGTCGTTTAGTAATCAGCGTGGCGATTACAACGCCTTCTCTTGTGCAGTGACGATGCGACGAATGTGGGAGGGAATATTTATAGACTTCAAATCTACGCGTAAGATTTTTACCCGACGTTGACTGCTATTATGAATATTATATATCACAAAGTCACTATAAAGCAGTGTCTGTATATTCTGATCGTTTCCAAAGTGAAACTCTTGCATGGACGGATGGCGTCAGGAAGAACGAGCAGCGTGCGAAGGGCGAGCGTCTGTAATGATGATGAGCGGGAGAGACGTGGGAATGCAGCTGTATTTCATATATATTTTTTTTTGGTTTGTCATCTGTGCCTGATGTTTTTGTGATTGAGTAATGGTCTTTTTACCTGCCGCCTGCATTAGTGTCATAGTAAACATGACTATTATTCTGAAACCGCTCCTCAATGTGTGTGTGTTTTGGGCAGAGGGGCTACATGACTACATATTTATTATTATTCGAAATTTAATTCATAAAAGGGTAATATTTCCTTAAGCCTTTTTTTTTTTGTGTTAATTGTGAAAATCTGAAATCCAGTAAAATTATTCGAACATGTCCTGAGATCAATCAAAAAAGGATTTACAATACAGAAATGTCCTGTGTCTGAAAAGTATGTTCGTCTGTACAGTAAGTACTTGGTTGTTGCTCCTTTACCCCACAATTACTGCATGGAGGCGATCAGCTTGTGGTGTTATTGAAACCCAGGTTGCTTTGACAGCGGCCTTCAGCTCATCTCGGGTGTTTCTCGTCTTCCTCTTGACGATACACCGTAGATTCTGTATAAAGAGAGGCTCAGTGATACACAGAAGCACAGTAATATCATGGCCAGTAAACCGTTTGGCAGTAGTTTTGGCACTGTGGGCAGGTGCTAAGTCCTGCTGGAAAAAGAAATCGGCATCTCCGTGAAGCTCGTCAGCAGATGGAAGCTAAAATCTCCTGGTAGACGCTGCGTTGACTTTGGACTTGATAAAACACAGTGGACCAAGAGCAGCAGTTGACATGGCACCTCAAATCATCACAGACTGCAGATGACTTCACACTGGACTTCGAGCACCTTGGATTCCGTGCCTCTCCACTCTTCCTCTAGACTCTAGGAACTTGATTTCCAAATGAAATGGAAAATTTATTTCATCTGAGAAGACGATTTTGGACCACCGAGCAACAGTCCAGCTGGTTTTCTCCTTAGCCCAGGTAAGATGCTTCTGAAGATGTTTTTGGTTCAAGAGAGGCTTGATATTAGGGATGTGTAACAGTTGGAGCCTCTTTACCGAAGACGTCTGTGTGTGGTGGCTCTTGATGCACTGAAATCAGCTTCAGTCCACCCCCTGTGAAGATCTCCAAAGTTCCCGAATCGTCTTTTCTTGACGATCTTCTCAAGGCTGCGGTCATCCTTGCTGCTCGTGCACCTTTTAATACCGCACTTTTCCCTTCCAGTCAACTTTCCGTCAATATTCTTCGATACAAGACTCCGCAAACAGCCGGCCCTTTTAGCAATGACCTTCTGTGGAATGATTGTAGTTGCGTGTACTGAACTAGACCGAGAGATACACGGCGTTTATACTCTTCGAATAGTAATTTCCTCAAACCTATTCGGTTTAATTTTCTAATAATTTGAGATGTTTTTATTTACATTTTTTTTGAGCTGTAGGTCATAATGATCAAAATTTTAAAAAATAGAAAAATGTTTGACACGTTTTAGTTTGTGTAATGAGTCTAGAATATATAAAAATTTGCTCTTTCTTAGCTAACTGATGGAAAAATATTGTATGCCGTCACGGTGTTCAGATTTTTTATTTTTTTTTTTGTTTGAAAGAAGCTTGAAATGTGTAACACATTCCTATAGATGAGAAACGTCAGAATGCGTGCTGCTCCACGCTGGAGGATATGACGACACAGCAAAGGATTTGGTAAGGGGAAAACATGAGGTTTTAGACTGGCCACGTCTGACACACAATCCCTTAACCCATGATCATGTAGTTCACCTCCTGAAGAGGAAGCTGAAGGGAGAAACCCCCCAAAACAACCAACAACTGAAAGGTGCTTTGGTTCAAACCTGGAAAAGCTTCATGAAATAAGAATGCGACAGTTTGGTGATGTCGGTGGGTCACTGGTTTGATGCGGTCGGCATTGTTCACTGCAAGACGCTTCGTTCCAATACTTTTGCTCACCCCAAAATGTCTGTGATCCGAGCCTGTACCATTCTGCATATTCTCACTTGTCCATGAGTTTCCTCCCAAAAAAAAAAAAACACGCCAGTAGGTGAACTGTCAATTATCCCTATGAGTATGCGTGTTGCCCTGCCATACACTGCCTTCACATACAGTATTCCCAGGATAAGTGCTGGATCCTCCATGGCCCTGACCAGGATAAAGTGCTTACTGAAGATGAATGAATGAATTTCTACTCCTCAGTCTTGTGTAAAAAAAAAAAAAAAAAAAAAGGGAAAACAAGACACGCATTTGTTGCCAGTTTATTTGTAACAAAAACGAAGAAAAAAAAAAAAAAAGTTCCACAAATACCCCTGTATTCTCACACAACTTTTTTTTTTTTTTTTTTTCTTTCACAACAAAGGTAGGAAAATAAAAAAGCATAAGATTATTTCTCTAAAATATTTACATTTACTACAAAATAAGAGGTAAATAACAGAAGACAGGCCTCGCTTGTGCTCGCGTCGACTGGATGGGTCAGATCGCAGAAACTCACATCAACTTTTTACAAAGTGGGAAAAAAAAGCATTAAAATGTATATTTGGTCATATCACATGATGAAACAAACAATGATTTTTTATTTATTTTTTTTCCCTAAACATTGACATTCCATATGTGGACCGTTCACATTTCTGGCACCGCATGGAAGACGGTTAAAAAAAAAAAAAACAAGAAGAAGAAGCTGATTTTCCCAAGATTAGAAATGTGGAAATAAAATGTGCATTAACATGTTAGGTTGATGTTTAGAGTTTTTGCAAGTACATTTTTTTTTTTTTATAAATTTAAATCAAATTTGTTGAAATGCTGAAGAACACGCCTAACACCGTGTAAGAGAAGGAAATGAAGTCCTAGTTATAGTGGAGCCAAAAAGATTCAAATCAGCTGGCTCTTGGTGAAAAGTCGTGTCCTTGAGAAAACTCGGTCCTGTCCTCTCGCTCGGCTACTGTGCGGAGAGAACTACCATCACGCCGTCTTGTCTTCTGGAAAACACTGAACACTAAACACTACGGAGTGTAAATTCTCCTTAAGCTTTTAACACCGAAAGATATTCGTCGTATATCGTAACATGCACACACTGTGGTCACCATGGTGATGACGGGAACGCTCCGTACTCGGAGGACGAGGAATGGTTAGTGCATAGAGCAGGAGTGTGTCGTTTCTCCGCGGTGTGAAGTAACGCCGAGGATGCTGTCGACACGCACACACACTACGACCATTATCACGTCTCAACAGCTGATCACGTTCCTCAGATGAGTGCTTTCATGGCAAAAAATGAGCTCGATATTCAGTAACTTGAACACACTGGGGGGTAAAACGACCAACGCGTGTATGTGGCTAGAGTGTAACGTGGTTTTTTTTTCTTTCTTTTTAAACATTTATAGTGCAAATTATAATATAATATAATATAATATAGAATAACTTACATATATCCAGGAACCCTGCATGAAAATCCTCAAAAGGTGATGTCTATACGGACAAAGCAGCACCTCACTAGCTAAAGTTTTCAAACACTGCATGCTTCCCCAAGAGGCAAGATCGTTATAATAAAAATAAACGAGACGGAGAGATTCAGTGTAATATTTAGCAAACGTTCCCTAAAGTAATTCCCTTTCCATGACTAATAATATAAAATATGAATGGTCTCAAAATTCAGGAATTAGGTCAAATATATTCATTTCATCCAAAACAAACAAACAAAAAAAAAAAACGTCCATGCATACACTTTATGTAATAACAATTCCTAAAGGCCTTGGCAGCATCAATTTGGATTGATCAATATGGCTTTGTTAAAAAATCGTGAAGGTGTTTTTTTTTTTTTTTTGTGACACACATGCTCTTCGTGTTATCCAGGCGATATTACAATTTGGCGTGGCACGTGTAATCCTGGTTTATCAAAATAGCCTAAGACCGAAAACGCAGGTGCGTACGCAGAAGTAGAACGAAAGCAAACTATTGAAGACTATGATAAGGCACTACTACTGTCGAAACGATCGTCTGTGATACTGTAACGTCACCGTGGATATATGCTCGTCTGAGGTGAACTGTAGACCCTGGTGTCTCTGCTCATCTCAGGTGTGAAATGCTTTCTTCCAGGTATTTCTTTTTTATCTCGTCGTGCGTCTCACTCGCGTTTCATAGTTAAACACCAGCCGCATTGTGAATGTGCTTGTATTTGTGTGGCAGCCTGGGAAAACCCCTTTTTCTGCTATTCTTTTCTTTATGTATCGCTCTGAAACCTACAGACTTGAAGTAGAACTTTATACCACGGCGTGCACGTGATTGCGCAGAGATTCGTTCGTCTATTACAGCATGTGCTCATTCTTCTTACACTCTTTCAGAGTAACCGCTTATGCGTCCGTCTCCGGCGTCAGTGCTTCGTAACAGTCCGAGGTGAAGCCGTTTCTTTACACTGGAAACGTGACTGGTTTTTTTTTTTTATTGTTGCTGTTGTTTTTTGGCATGTTAAGTTCAGGAGAGAGGAAAGTAGAGGCTGGTGAAGGAGAACCTCTTTTAGCTGCTGTAACACGAACAAACTTGTTTTCCGAGAACAGATATAAACGTTAAAAAAAAAAAAATAAAAAAAAAAGTTTAGTTTTGGCATAATGGTGTGGCATAAGAGGAATAAAACACTTCAGGACTGCTGGACTTTCAGCCATTTCACCATGACACATAGCTCTAAAACAACTTAGTGAGGAAATCACACAACTAGCAAGGTTTTAAACAGACTGATTACGTTCACTGGCTCCTTCCATGATGTGATCTGTGCAGGGAGACAAGTTCATTCACATCCCTTAGTGAAATATATTCACGGCCTCTAAAAGACAACAATGTCAAAAGTTATGTGATTGACAGAAACCTTCGATGTGATTTGAACGTTTTCCAGAATTCAGCTCTCGGATCTGTTTTTTTTGTTTTTTTTTCCCCAGACCACCACATACAGTACATATAAGAATACTGTTTCTATAGTGATATTTATTTTGATGCTTTCTTATACTTTTATACAATTCACCGGGCCGTGTAATTACTGCAGATTGCTGAGTGTTTTCAAGTTAAATCCAAAATGCAGTCGTGTTCAGTATTGCACAGCCTCTGAGAAAAGTCACGACTGCCAGTGGTCCGCTCTGCATGCGTGTGTGTGCGTGCAGTCGGGCGTTGCGTGAGCTCAAAAACCTCGGTGATTAGGTATTAGCCCCAATCTCTATCAAGATGGTAACTAATTAGTGGGAAAGTTTAATCAAAAACACACACACACACACACACACAAAAAAAAAAAAAAAAAAAAAAGTCTGTCTGACCAGTCGTCTCCCAGGCGCTGGACTTAATGTTCATGGTAATTATTTGAAGATTATCTTGAGATAGCCCTGAACTGAACTGAACTAATCTGACCTTTGAATCAATTCAGCGCTATCTTACGTTTCCAGAGTCAAGAACACGCAGCTTGACAGTACACGCAGTACAGACAGTGTAAAGACAGCTGCGCTGGGAGACAGTTATTTAGCACAGAAGATGAGAGGAGATGTCCTGCTGGTCCAGACAAACTGGGAGAGAGAGAGAGAGACAGAGAGAGACACTGGGAGAGAGAGAGAGAGAGAAACCAGAGACGCTTTATGTTGCATAGTGATCGAAACTGCCCAGGTACTCCAGTGCTGCACGGTAGCAAAACTGGTATTGTTCCTGTAGAGCAGAAACACACACACACACACACACACACAAGCGCATAAGCGTATATTTTCTGCATATTTTCTGACTCCTGCTCCCTCAGTC
>JAOVYU010000039.1:8343491-8354929 GCA_025674565.1 Synodontis membranacea | reverse complement strand
ATGAAAACATAAAAAGGGGTAAATGGCATTTCTGTGGAAGTGCACACACACACACACACACACACACACACACACACTGTATGAGTATTTTGTATCTGCTCTGAAGGACAGTTGTTTCCTCATTTCCATCACTGACATTGTGACCTCACACCACATGGCAACTATGAACTATAATTTGCGCCTCTTCCCGTTGCATCATGACACATGAACATTGGGTCCACTGCACTGACGGCCCGCTGGACCACCGCAGGCACTGCAGGGGCATTATGGAATACAAGAAATGAAGTAATAATCTCATAGATCAACTCAGGCCATTGAGGTGAATGTTGCAGGAGAACAGATTGAGATATTAAAAAAAAAAAAAAGAAAAAAAAAGAAAAAAGTTTCATCCCTCTGCTCAAAATAAAAAAAAATCAGGATGATGACGGGAGGATAGAAGAGAGATGAGAGAAGAGCTATTATATATCCGTCTACGTAACAGACAAAAAAAAATCAACAGGCTAAAAATGTCTTTTAATGTAGAGTAAAATCCGTAGGACACATGAAGAAGTGTTTTGTCTTATTTTCCAAGAACATTGTTTTCTGTGTGAATTTGAAAGAAATATTTACTTCTGAAAAAAACAAAAAAAAAAACAAAGAGAGGAGATGTACAACAAATGCAGGTGGGAGGGGTGCCAAAGACAGTTTGGCGAAGTATCCGTCTTCTTTGTCATGTTCCGTGGCGGCACATTGAATGGAATAATGCAACATTTTCATTTTCTCCAGGATGAAGGACGGAACTTATCAAAAGACGGGGCTTGTGCATGTCACTTCCTGGTGGGGGGGAACAGGGGTTTGAAGGGATGGACTTAAAGGGTGGTTAAATTCTGAGCTTTGGTTCATTTTAGAACAAAAATCTAACGACGACGATGATGATGATGATGATGATGTAAGGACATTAAATTCAGACAAGAACGGAAAGGAAAGGACAAAACAAACATCAAAGCAGTGTGTGTATGGTGATATTACACATGATAAAATATTATATTTAACACAAACGTGTCTTCTCTTATCTCTAGTTTCATGTCTGTGCATAAACACAAAGAGACAAACAAAGAAATACTGGACAACAAACTCACCTCTGTCTCCTTCAATCGAGCTTTTCCTTTCTGCCTCCTTTTCCTTCCTCTATACATCTATTAGATAGTATTCTTACTATATATATATTTTACCTGACTCACCGAAATGAGCTTGGCATTGTGTGTCATTGCCTGGAGCATTTTCCTGTTTCTTTTAATTCAGCATGTCAGACAGACAAGCCATTAGGAAGAAGAAATACCCACTGTGGAAATTTTACACGGCCGAGTCGCCATTTCTGACTCAGCTGCATGTTTTCGAACTGCTCGAGCACTCATCACCAGCTCAGAAAAGCCTTAATAATTCACCAGCGAGGTTAATCAGGTGTGTTGAAGCACAACGCAAGGTCTGGGCATCGATGCTGTAGCTCATTCAACCCATACACCTCTAGAACGAGGCCAAGTAAAGTTAGGTTTGTTATATATGTTTAAAACGGAGACGATGGTAAAAGGTTTTCAAGATGTGTTCAAAGCATTTATGTATCTCAGGAAGAGATGTAATCTCAACAGAAGCAAGAGATGAAATTTGAACGTTTATGTCGACGCTGTAATCAGCATTTCTGAGCTCAAAAGAAGAGAGCTTCAAAAAGGTGAATTGGAGCTCGATGATAAGTCAAGAAGAAGTGGTAGACCAAAGGAAACAGAAGACGAGGAGCTGCAGGGACTGACGGACGTCTCGAGAGCCGGCGAGACGTTTGAATATAGATCATTCTACTGTTCTAAGGCGTCTGAAGGCAACGGGAAAAATTCTGAAAGTTGGTAGGTGGTTCCACGTGCACTTACAGAGAGAAATATCACTCAACGGCTTCACACCTTACCGCTTTACAGCTTTATTACGGGCTGCTCCGTCTCGGAGAAACCGTCATACGATCAAATTAAGTGAATAAAGTACGATCATCCAGCGGCCATTCACGAAATAAAATGACAACACAAGGCCACATGTTGCAAAAAGTGACACGACCTTCACTCAGTAACATACCAAAACAAATAACGCTCAGTTGATCAGCTGTCCTGGATTAAATGGAATTGATTTACAACTAGAGAATAAAAATAAAACTGGATCGTATCCAAGTAAATTGCATTAATCAATTGTCAGAAAAGACAAAACCGTCTTCTTTACTCTTCAACTCAAATCAAAGAAACAAAAACTCTTTGGTTAATTGCTTAAGTTACTCATCTTTCTTCTTTTTTCTACCCTACAAAATAAATATCTTTTCAGCGTTATTTGTTTAGATGTGACCTTTTTGAATGTAACTTCATTAATACTTGTATTTTTAGGTGGAATAAATGTATCCTATAATAAATAAGTAATAAAAAGCAAACGGAGCGTTCTTGTATTAATTAATAAACTACACCTTGTCACTAATCCCCCTCAGCGTATGGTCTGGGGAGCGCCGAAACGCACATTTTGGGCTGACGTGCGCTTTAA
This sequence comes from Synodontis membranacea, assembly GCA_025674565.1. Lineage (NCBI taxonomy): Eukaryota > Metazoa > Chordata > Actinopteri > Siluriformes > Mochokidae > Synodontis > Synodontis membranacea. The sequence continues at coordinate 8,352,385 of JAOVYU010000039.1, read as the reverse complement.
TTGACACCTTCTGTTTCGCTTCTCGGTTCGGTCTCAGAAGCTGCTGATCCTCCTTTCCCTCAAACACACCTGCTTCGTATTTTCGCACGCTCGCTCGCGAGTCATTCCATTCCGCGTGCAATCTATTTTCTGGGATTTCTGACTCTTAACTGACTACGAATCTGAAAAAAAGTTGTACATCTACTTTTATGCAGTTATGGTTACATTTTAATCCATAAAACAAGTCACGGAGGCTGTAAAAAGTTTACACGCCCCTGTTAAAAATGGCCGGGTTTTTTTGCGATGTAAGGAATGAAACGAAGCTAAATCATACTTAATAGATTCGACCTTTAATGCCAAAATTTCCTCGAGATGCTTTTAAAAAGTTGCGTTTTTTTTTTTTCTCATGCTGTTTTAGTTTCGGTATAAAAACCTCTTATTATAAAAAAAGGCTTCTAGGGACGTGCCTTTACAGTAAGTTTTGAGGGAGCGCCTTTAAATTTAAATATGTGAATAGCCTCGCTCTGATTCGCTGACGTCTCGAAAAGAGCGCTCTGTTAGCTGCACCCTCTCTTGCACACCTGAGAACCAGAAGCTTGACTCGGACAGGTAAACAATGACTTCCGCATCAGGATTTAAGCTTTTTTTTTTAATGACTGAGCTCGAGTTTATACATCGGATTCAGATGCGACGTACGGAGTAAGCTTGACGATGAATAATTACATTCAGGATATCACGGATCCCTGACGTTTTAGCTTCAAAATCCAGGCCTCTTGGGAGCCGTTGACGTTAAGAGACGCCGCTGGTTTTAGACGCCTGAACGTCATTGATGTTGATCCCCTTGATGTGTCAGGGGAATCTTCAGGGATTTCCCCCCCAAAAAATCTAATTCAGCTATTTCTTTGTATATTATCTTCCTTTGGAAAAATATGCTGAGTCTTCTGAGTTTTCCGGTTTGCATCCTGAAACAGGACACTTGTGCTTTCTCCTGTTTCTCATCTCTGCTTGAAGTTTTGCTGAGTGACTACGAATAGACGACTCCAATCCGTTTTCTTGATTCAGACTGCTATGGCCGGTCATATTGTTAAGGAAGGGATCTACATTTTCGATGCTACGTACTAATGAAAGGGCCTTTCTGATTGGCTAGTCTTTCTTTCTACGTACGGCCGTTACAGACTAGGAAAAAAAAAAAAAAAGCTTTCGTGCCAGGTGTCCTTTCGCACAGCGGTGTGCACTTTTATAACCACTGTAGCTCGTTTTATCCCTTACGTTATAACAACTATAAACAGTTATTCCCTAACCAGACTTTTATCTTAACAACAAAATGCAGCTAGTCATGTCACTGTTATGTGATATGATTGAAGTTGGCAATATTGTCTGAGCTGGTATAAATATGTCATTAATCAGTAGAAGTTTTAAAAAAAAAAAGAAGTGTGTGTGTGTGTGAGATCAGTGTACGTACGGGTTTGTGGAGTTTGTATGCTGAGCTCGCTGGTGAAGGCCCCCACGCCGTGTTTGCTACGTGCTGCTAACTGAAAGGTGTAGGTGGAGAAGGGCTTCAGATTCTTTAGCACGTAGCTGGAGCTTGGTTCAAACGTGACCTTCTGCAGGAGACAGGGATTAAAACACTCGGTACTCGGTACAGGTCTGTTCACGTCCACGTGAGGTTGCTCAGCGAACTCGGAAAGACTGATGTGATAATGACAACTAGGACTATCCATGCAGTGATATAACACACCCAGACTCCTATTAGATGTTATATCATGGTTGATGATGAAGGGAAGCTGCTGCGATCATATTATCACCCCACTCGAATGATTGATTATTACTGGTGTAATTATTGTGGTGGACAGGTGGAGCTTACCTGCTCAGGCTGGTCTCCGAGCCTGTATATGAGTTCGTATCCTATGATGTTGTCGGTGCCACTGTGAGCTGGAGGAAGCCAGGAGAGCAGTACGCTCGTCTCTGACCTCACCTCTGCTTTCAGCTCAGTGGGCTGAGAAGGAACTGGAAAAGGAGACAGCGGAATGATATCACATTACCGAAGTATGTATGTAATTAGACAGCGACTTGTTTGTTGCCACGATTCTGCGTTTATTACAGAATGAGAGCAATCGTTTGAAACATCAGTATGAGGTGAAGTTTCTATACACACGTCACTCCATTTCTGGGAAAGGTTAAATCGTGAACACAGATGTCTTGGCGCTCTGCCGATTGTGACTCACTTTCTGCTGCTATTTTGTCACACGTGGATAAAAATTGCACTTCCCAAAAACAGTTTCTCAACAAACGGCGAAACCGAACCAACGTCCTTTCTAGCGCTTGGCTTACGGATCCTTTGAATGACGCAATGAGACAAAGCTGATAATCTGCTATGGGTTTAATTAATTAGGCTCCCTGTGATTAAGAGTTCCGTAAATATTTTCCACTCGAATGGAGTAAACAAGCAACGATAATGATTACTGTCTAATTACCTCCAGACTCGATATTATTACGGTGGTGCATAAGTTTGTGGCCTAAAGTAATCGCTGTTAGATTCTGTGACTTTCTGAAATTTATCTGGCAAAGAATGAATACTGTATTCGGGTATAAATGATTGAATAAAGTACACAAGTTTTGAGGAAATTAACTCATCTACTGTATGCAATTTCTTATGTCCTCGACTCTTTCGAAAGAGTTTGTTGCAGTGACCCAAACACGTGGAAGTCCGTTGGCGTTATGTCCGGTGAGGAAGCTGGATGAGGTAAACTTCCTATCCGAGGCATAAAATCATGTCTTTCGTCACTTTTCCAACATGTGGCCTTGCACGGTCATGAAGGAGGATGATTTTTGTTTGGATGACGATCCATAGTCCACTGATTATTTCACTTAATTTGATCAGCTGATCAGTGTAACAGTCAGCGTTCGACAGTTTCTCCAGGATGGAGCGGCTCGTAATAAAGCTGTAACGCTCCTGTAATGCTGGTGTGAAGCTGTTGAGTGATATTTCTCTCTGAAAGCTCATGTGGAACCACCCACCAACTTTCAGACTCTTTCTCATTGCCTTAAGACGCCTTAGAACAGTAGAATGATTGATATTCGAACGTCTTGCCAGCTCTCGAGTCAATTGTCCAACAGCTTCTGCAGTTTCCTTAGGTCTACCGCTTCTTGGCTTATCATCTAGCTCCAATTCACCTTTTCGTAACTGTTCTTGACTGCAGAAATGCAGATTGCTAAACATTGCAAAATCTGCTTTTACAGTGAGTTTTGATAAATAATTACAAATATTCATTAGGCCATGAACTTATGCAACACCCTAATAATTCACTCTTTACAGTTTTCAGCAACTAAGAGGTAAAATCTTGCAGTGACACACAAACACACAAGTGCACACTCACACACACACACCTCCTGTTTTGGCAATGATGTGCAGGTCGTTGGAGAGAGGACCATCTCCCACTGCAGTAAAAGCCAGAACTCTAATGTAATAGGTCTTGTTCGGTGTTAGATCCTGTATTGTCAGGAAATTAGCTCCACGAACCATCTCCTTATCCCACTGGTTGACCGGCAGTGACGAATCAGATGTGTAGTACACCCGGTAGCCGACCACCTGTCCGTTTGCCTCCTCTGGCTCCTCCCACTGTACCATTGCCTTGGAGACGCTGAGCATGCGGCCCCTGACTCTGCGTGGTGCTGAGCTCGGGGCTTGCTCTGCCGTGCGAGCTTCTACTGTCGGACTCGGAGGACCGCGGCCGATCGAGTTCACCGCTATGACCCGGAAGTGATAGTGAGAGTAGGGGCTGAGGCCGCCGACGCTGTACCGCGTTGTCGCCACGGCGTCAATCTCTTTAAAAGGGTCATGGGAGGAGGCGGGCCGGTGCTGGATGACGTAATAGGAGACAGGAAGTGGGTTCCCGCTGTCCCACATCAAGGTTATGCTGGTGGCTGAACGCTCCATGACAACTGGAGCTCCTGGAGGGTTCGGAAGGGCTGGAAAGAGAGCAAAGGATCTTTAATATTCCTGGCTATTACATTCTACCAACATGGGTTGACCTAAACATATCGTTTTCCATTTTAAATTTTTTTTTTGCATATGCAGTTTTTGCGCAGTTGTAACCATTTGCTGGCATACCATGAAGCATGATTGTGTTAGCATCACAACGTGGAGTTGCTTATCATTGTCAGAGCTTTACTGCCATTTTAATGGTGTGAAAAATCTACATTTACTGGGGTAAATATATAAACCATATAATAATGTTAATGAGATCGGTCTCGGCCGCATTTGTTCTCGGTCTTGTCATGGACTCGGACAAAGAGGACTCGGAATTTTATTTTGAGACCAGCCGAGACCATATTCAGACAAGCGTTTTTTTCCAAATAGTTGCTTAAAGCTCTATTTAAGGAGAAATTAATTTGTCTGTCGATTTAATGATGTATTTGCGAATGATAAGCTTGCCTTTGACTGTGATCTGCGCAACTGTTTCAATAACGCCAAGAGTGGACATGGCCACACAGGTGTAATTGGCTGACTGTCGCACGTCTGTAAGTTCTAGAACGTTCTTTCCGATGGGCATGTCGTCCTCTGGGGTCAGGTCCTCCGTTCCAAGCATCCATTTCACATAAGGCATGGGAACGCCCACCGCCTGGCATGTGATGTTCACCCCTCCTCCGGGCATGACTTCGTAATCCATGGGCGGCACAGAGAAGCGTGGAGGGATCCGGCGCACTGGCAGAGTGATAACAGAAGGACTCGTTATCATACTGACATAGATCCAAGCCATATCAGATATGTAATCAAGTAAAATGATGACTGACTAGAATTAAGAGTTGTGTAGGGCAATGGCTCTCAAAGTGCAACTTTAGATTATTCTATTTAATCCAACTTAAAAAAAAAAAAAAAAAAAAAGCCTAATATTTAAATCAATGAATAATAAAAAATATCTAAAATAATAATAGTTCTGGCAGACTTTGACCAACTGCATGCACAAAATGGCTGCACATAATGTAATTTATAAGCGTGTCGTGCATAGTAATGGGCTTAGACATAAGCAGTAGTAAATTCTAGATAAGAGCGGCTACGGTCATATATAGGATTAGGATTAAATGTGAGCACGGGTCTTACCATCTCTCAGCTCTGAAGAGAGGAACAGAAGCAGAAGAAAGGCAGGAGAGAGAAATTACAGCATAGTTAAGGGAGGAAAAAAAAAAAAAAAAAGCTCATCTCAGAATAGAAAGCAGTAGCTCCAGGTGGCGAGCAACTGAAAAAAAAGGCAAGAGGGCTGAAAGGCATTTAAACACACACGGTGCTCTTTTCATAATTAAACCTTTTCCACCAGTTTTAGCTGTCAAAATCGGTTCAGTTTCTAGCAGGAGAAAGCTGCTGGAAGCCATTCTGGATGGAGAAACCTGGTCTCAGAAAGTAAACTTATAACAGAAGCAAGTTCATCCAAGGTGATATGATTACACAACAGTCAAACTTTTGGAACCATGAGCTGGTTCTCCAGCCTAGCGCTTTGCTGGGTCTATGTATATGTAAGTGATTTATTATGGTAAATATAGAAACTTACGCAGCTCACGCACAATAATAAGCAATAAATTCATAAACGATGACATTAACTCGTGTTGCTGCGTTTATGACCATCGTTAATCAACAGGATCCATTAAGATTAAATCAGGATTTAAGACTACATCAATACAAAGGTTCTACAACCTGTTACTGAACCCACCTCTGACGTAGAGGTTAGCGGGTGTCGAGTAACGCGTCCCGGCACTATTTGTAGCCACGCACTCGTATTTTCCTTGATCAGTTTCTTCGCTCCGATCGATCTGCAGCGCACCTGAACAAGCACACACACACACAAATACACAAACATGCACAAATATAGGATAGGAGATTTTTTTTTTTTCTTCCTTAATACACATTCAAAATACTGATTTGACTCGTTCATCCAATCTGATCTATTGCCTACCGTGTTTGTGTGTTGCTCCCCACATACTCAAACTAATACGAGCGTGCGCATATGTGTGTGTGTGTGTGTGTGTTCGTTTTAGTACAACAGCTTTCAGGCATATTTAACAGATTGTAAAAAAAAAAAAAAAAGGTGAAACAAGAAGTTAAAAAAGGCAAAAAAAAAAAAACCCAAAAAACAAAAAACACCTTCCATTAAGTGCAACAGCCAAATATATAGTACGCGCTCCTCTAAGTAGAAAAATTCAAAAAGATGCTTGATTAGAAAGATGATGTTTGTGGAAGGAAAAACAGACAGTGTCCAAGAGGAAAAATCACTGAAAGATGAAATGAGGCTTCGTTAGAGGAGATGAATACGTCCACAGATTGATCAAGAAGTTCACGTATTAATTGATTCATCTTCTTCTACGGCTTCTATGGCTTCTCTCGTTTAATTTACAGCTCACGATCAAGCAAAGCTAGATCACTTCCAGCGTCAGGCAAATAAACACATGTTAAAAATAAAGTATTAGTAACATGATCGTACGTTCAACTTCAAGAAAGTGGGTTTATCATGATAATACAATCTTGTGTGGTATGATAAATACAACCCCTACAACTGATCAATGAAAACTAGAATGTGATGGTCAGATAATGATGAGAGACAGACAGGGAGAGAGAGAGAAAGAGAGAGAGAGGGGGAAGAGAAGAGAAGTGAGAGAGAAAGGAAGAGTAAATAGGAACAGGTGGGTGAATGGGGTGGTTAGCTTTAGACTCTTACCTCTGATTGGTGTACCCCCTGGATGGGTGAGAATGAACGCAGATGAGAGATTAAAGAAAAGAGTTAGTGCAGTGAGAGAGAGACATAGGGACAGAGAGAGAGAGAGAGAGAGGAAGAAAGAGAAAGAAGGAGAAAGGGCATGTAATTCTTCTTGTCTTAAGTGCTAAATGGGTCACTATTAACATAATCCCTCCAGTTTGCATATCTGCAAGACAGAACATAAGAAAAGAGGGGTGGGGGGGGGAAGGGGGCGAGGAGGGGGGGTGGTGGTGGTGGTGGAGGGGCAAGAAGCAATTCCCTTCCTGGGAATTTCTGCAGTAATATACAGGGCTTAACACTCAAGACAGGCAGGTTCACACCCACATAGGAGAGGGGCTGGAACGAGGAAGCCTCGGGTTCGAGGGAGAATCCACTGGAACATTCAGCAATATAAGAAGAGCAATAAAACTTTGGCAAGCTAGACAGGGACAGAGAGAGAGAGAGAGAGAGAGAGAGAGAGAGAGAGAGAGAGAGAGAGAGGGCGGGGGGGGATAGATGTAGGTACTCTGATGGTAAGGGGTGAGAGAGTGAGCCTCTGAGTGAGACAGTTAGGGAAAGTGAGAGTGACACAAGTTAAGTAGCACATGTGAGGGGGTAGCACTCAGGTGAAAATGACTACCTCTACGTGATGGCTGTGTGTATTAATAGGGCACAGGGCAGAGCTTTATCTATGTTTCCAGAGGGTGTGTGTGTGTGTGTGTGTGTGTGTGTGTGTGTGTGTGTAGGAGGGGGGGGGAAGTCAGGCTAATCATATCGTTAGGTGAAACATTATGTCCCATGCATTTAACTGAAACTGTTCTAGAAGTGTGCATGTATGTTGTGCCTTAAAGTAACTGACTTACCAAAGGACTCTGTTGATCAAAACATAGAGAGAGAGACAGCACATGCATCACTTAACGTTACTTTTACAGGAAAAAAACAAACAAAAAAAACAGAGTGTGTATGAGACTGTGTGTGTGTGTAACTGTGTGTGTGTGTGTTTAAAAAACAAGGCCAGAACATAAACAACTAAAACATACATTCAGAACTCATGCAAATGATAGACATACTGTAGAAATATTAGAAAGTCCACAAAAGTTTCCTGTCTACGAATCGCAGAAATGCAAAAAACAAACTTTACGTCATTTCTTCATTTAGTTTTTACGAAGCATGATTTCCCAGCATTTCAACACTTCACTTCTACAACAAGAAATTAAAATTCCCAATATGGAAAACAGCACTATAATAAGTTCTGATGTTTTCGGATTACGCGTTGTGGAGAGCTGATTCAAAAAGATGCATTTTTATTTAGCCGGTGAAAACGCTTTAGTGTGGATGGAAAGGAAAAGATAAAAAATAATGTATTTTCAAGGATTGAAACGTGTGTAATAAATTGTACACTGGATCAGGTCTTCGGGATGGTAAATGCTTCACGTCGGGCCACATCATGCCATCCCGAAGTTCATTATAATTATTACTGCTGTTAGTATACAATCGCGTCCGAACGAGTGCATTAATATAAACCTGCGATTAGCCTCGAGGTCGGATCTACTCTCAGTGCTGCTCGTGTAGAAAATGAATCAACGACCTTCTGACCAATCAGAAATGAGAATTCGGCAGCGCTGAATAAATGTGGTATACAGTCTATTATAGATTTTTTTGTTTTGAAAATCAAAGACAATGTCAGGATAAGCACTTGACACTGTACTTGTCAATAGAGACCACAAAAGGAGAGCACTACGGCTACTTCAGTTTATATTACTAGTGTACTTATACCTGAACATACAACCATGCAAATACAGTAATACCTCGTGCATTCGCGGGGTTAGGTTTCAGACCCCGGCGTGGATGTGTGAAAATTGCAAATATATAAATGCTAATAAATGCTTATTTCTAAAGTTTAAACCCTAGATATGACCTAAATCATGCTCCGAAAGCACTTTAGTTTCATTTAAAAGTTAGCTTAATACATCAGCCTTAAAAAATAATAAATGGTTGACGTAAAAACAGAGTACAGTATTACCTAATTCAGTGTTTCCTTTTTGAGCCACGGCACATATTTCACATTAGAAAAATCAAAATTTTTCTAATGTGACACCGCCAAACAAAAATATCACAAAAAGTATATTTATTGAAATATAATGAAAATCTAGTCTCAGTTTACTTACTTAGTTGAACACAAAGCTAAAA
>JAOVYU010000039.1:8281273-8294287 GCA_025674565.1 Synodontis membranacea | reverse complement strand
GGAAAACCTGATGCGGCCCAGCCTCACCCAGACTCTGCCTCCAGCGGCCCCCAGCTAAACTGAGTTTGAGACCCCTGGTTAAGAGTAATTCAGTAATAGGCAGTTGAGAGTCAAAAAACATCATCTGGCCATCAACAGAAATGGTTTTCTACATCATAGACCACTTACGCGTCGCCGTTGTTTGTGAGAACGTATCTTTAAGGATTTGATTCCAGTCACTGGCTATGAAAGCCACAATGTACTTTCATGCCGGTTTTGGTTGGTTACCGTATATACGCTGTGTTTTTTCCATAGCGAGCTGGTGTTCTGGAACCAGAGGCACAATGGATCACAACGGAGAGTTAGCGCCTTGTATACGAATGGCACGCGACGCATCGGAAATACGAATACCCTGAGCACACCGGCGTTGCTTTCAAAACAATAACGGCAGGTGAACTAAGTGTTGAGGTGCTTTTGCTAGCAGCGCACAGTTATAGCACTGTCCGAAGGCAAGCACAAGTCGCTGAGCAGCGCGTTTGTGCGATCCGAAATATCACAAGGAGAAACTGAGGAGAAGTGGCAAGAGGCAAAACGGCGCATGGGTCTCTATTAGCACATGATGCAGTTCTTATTTCTGACAACCAAGTGCAACTAAACGGGGTAGTGAGCGTGCAGCACTGCAATTACACAACACCTAGAATTTCGAACAGTTCGAAGGAACATCATCTAACATCTGTCAAACGGAATATTTTTTGAACCTGCTAGTCATTTGAAGCAGGTAGTTAATAATTTAAAACGCATTAGGCTGTGAGTGAAAACTCTGCTGCACCTCCCGCTATTTTGATAAACAATCTGAAACCAGCGCAAACCAACAGCGCTGTTAAAAAATAATATGGAAAAAAAAAGAAAAAAGACATTTCTGCTGTCGCTCCATTAAAACATCAGGCTCGGCACCGTAATAGAAATGCAGCGTTAGTCTTTAGGAGGATGACGACATTTAACAACGTGTTAGGAGCAGCTATGTGCAATTATTGAAATAAAATATCTGGCGTCTTGACAGGTTGAAATATTGAAGCAGATGGCGTGTGACCAGACAGTGATATATTTCGGTTTCACAGGAGAATTTCTCAGACTGCTAAAAAATGTTTCCTTCTTAGCTAATGTATTTGCGCATAATCATCTATGTGTAATTGTGTGTGTTAGATTATCACAAAACACACACACACACACACACATCTCATTAATCTTTAATCGGTACTCGTATGAGTGTGAGTGTGTGTGTGTGTGTCTGATCACCATACAGCTGAGCCTGCAGGTGTTGGCTCTACCACTGAAAGACTCACTTCTCATACGAGTCGGTGCCAGAAAACACACACAGAAACCTCTGTTCTCACACACGCACACACACACACACACACACACACACACACACACACACACACATATGCAATCACACACTGAGCACAAATCAACCTCTATGCAACATACAATAACCATGATAACCATCATCCTTTACACTCAGCATTAATGTATCACAGCAGTGTTAATGTAACGTTGTTTAAACATATTCAGACACACACACACACACACACTGGTCTTTTATACACCGCTATTTAGATCCAGCTTTGAATTGCACCATGCCCCCACTCCATATCCTCAAATTTTCTCTTTTTTTTTGGGAAATCACTGGTGAAGTTTCATCTTGTCTTTGTAATTAGTCCATCAGGGAATATCAGAGAGAGTGCCACACACACACACACACACACACACACACACTGAGAAAGAGAGAAAGAGAGAGAGAGAGAGATAGAGCAAACTCATTTGATGAATTTCCTTATCTAGGGAACTGTGCCATAATGCTCTTTCTAGAAGATTCTTTTGCACACCACAGCACACCACGGCACACACACACACACACACACACACACACATGCACACACTTGTCGTGACTCAGGCTATTGCGTAAAGCAAAGAATAAATTGTTAGTAACTTTAAAATCACAGGATTGGTCATAACAATAAGTCTTTATTTTAACTGGGTTTGTATAAACGTAGGCACTCTCTCTCTCTCTCTCTCTCTCTCTCTCTCTCTCTCTCTCTCTCTCTTTCTCTCTCTCTCACACACACACACACACACACACACCGCTAGCAGGTAGATGCTATTAAGGCCCTCGAGGCAGCCTGACCCAATTCTGCCTCAGACAAGATGCTTTAAAGAAACTCTCTCTCTCTCTCTCTCGGAATGAGGGCAGATTGAAAGGTGAGTATGCAGCGATTTTAATTTACACTTTGCAAGCTGCACATGATTGCCCTCTGTTGAGCAATCAGAGACACGATTTCCTTTCTGTTGCCTCTCTCTCTCTCTCTCTCTCTCTCTCTCTCTCTCTCTCTCTTCCCTGTGTCCCAGTAATATTCTCTTCCATGCAAGTGTCCACTTGCCCTCACAACTGCTGCAGATCGACTGCGTCACACTAGTGGCCACTTGCAGCACTTACAGTGGAGAGTGTATTGGAGTTGCTGAAGCACGCTCATAGTGAAGCAGGGTTAAAGTCATATTGTGTGTTTGTACAGTTACATACGTTAGCCACGTCACTAGAAAGCTCCTTAGCAGAGGGGCAGCCTTTTTTTAGGACAGGTATTTTAGGGCTATTGAGAAGCTCTTAGGATTCCTACGAACTGAAGGCATTGTAATAACAGTCTTATTTCATTGGTGAGAAGTCCTACATTAAAGCCACACATTAATATTTTGACCATAAACTAAGTATCCTCCTCCTCCTCCTTCCCATTTTGGCTATTCCCAACTAGGGGTCGCCACAGCGGATCTTTCTGTCCGCATGTCTGATTTGGCAGAGTATTTACACCGGATGCCCTTCCTGACGCAACCCTCCTCATTTATCCGGGCTTGGGACCAGCACGCAGGAATACACCAGAGTGTGCACCCCCTTGTGGCTGGGTCTTTGTACAGCACCCGGCCTTCTCTGGATGTCTCCCATCCAAGCACTAACCAGGCCCGCCCATGCTTAGCTTCCGAGAACAGGCGAGATCGGGCAACCCCAGGGCAGTATGGCTGTATACCATAAACTAAGTATCCAATAGTCATAAATTACCCTGAGCTCTTGACTTAATATTTAGTTAAACATTATACTTAAAGGGGAAGTCATTGATTCTAAGCCAATACACTTATTGTCAAATTCAACAAATATCTCCTCGTGGCAGCCGTCCGCTGTGCGCTAGCTGTCCGTGTGATCATACACAGCTCTTTCTCTGTAAACAGGGAAACAAAGAAACACTAGGGGCGCCATTGTTAGGGTCGTTGCTCTGAATTTGGGGGTGGAGCTTCTTAAGGGAGGTGTGTATTTATTTGGCTGTTGAGTTCGAATATCAACAATCTTTCCTCAGAGTTGATGACTCACCCTTTAAAATGTGGCTTCCAGTTAATTATTTTGCTAAAAAAAAAAAACAAAAAACACATCATCTCAAGATTAAACTAAGTGTAATCTTACCAGTTATCTCCGTGCTTCGGTTCCTGTAGCTGCAATGATGGAATGAAATTTATTTCTATTCCTTACTCATTTTGAGATTCGGTAGTTATCAGGACTTTAGTATTCTGAGGCTGTGAACTAAATCTTCTGGCTTCAGTGTAATAATTTTTCTACTGTTGAAATAATTGCCTCCGTGTCACTAAATTAACCACCAACGTAACTGAAGATCGTCGGTGGGACAAACCGATCACGTTTCAGACTATTTTGTGGCCGGAATAATTCGCTCACTGAACGATTTTCTGCACGGCTAATTGCCATGTCACCAGACGTAGCGAGTCACTTTAATGTGCGAAAGACAGACGGGCAAATTAGCTCACGGTCGCCTAACAGTGCCATTTTACATTTTTTTTAAAGCTAGCTTTCTTAAAGGTTGATCAGTTATCACAGGGTTTAAACAAACCTTTTTGTTTAAAGCAGTGCTGTAGAATTCTTGTTTCTGATTGGTCAGAAGACATCGTATATTAAAGAAGATGTTTAAATTCATTCCACTATGTTATTATTTATTTCTCAGAGTAACAGCTTAACCTTGGGACCAGTATGATGACGGTGTGATGTGTTTGGTCTACTGTGGATCACTTTAAAAATTTTGAAAAATAGTGTGCAGTCATTTTTTACAATTTTATTTGTTTATTTTTTAAACCAAGCCAATATCCATTGACCACATGACGACTTCTCTTTTCAGGGACCAAAACTCTCCAGATCAATAGTGCACAAAAAAAATAAAAAAAAGATGTTTGGGCTTTAGCAAAGCTTTAGCTTTTTTTTTTTTTTTTCCAGTTTAAAGTGCCCTCCTAAATGTAATCCATTTGTGAATTAAGTATGATCTCTTCAGCTGGTGGATCGAACCAAACTGTTGAAAAATTCTATAGAAGAGTCAATCAATGTACGAACAAATCCCAGCCATAGTCCCGCCCCCCCCCCCCCACACACACATTTTCTCTACAGTTTGGTCCCCCACCAACCCTACTTCAATATTGAAACATGAACTAGTCTTTTGTTGCGCTATCATGTATATTATTTAGCTGATATTGATATGATCACATGGCTTGTGTATTTTTTAAAAATAAGTCAACACCAGGAGCAAAATGTTTAAAGACAGCTGGAGAGAAGGACATGTTTATTCAACTCTTCAGAGTGGTAACATGAAGCACCACTAGGAACCAAAACCACTTCTAATCATCTTATTCATACTGAAGCTGAACTATTAATTCATGTCTAAGCATGGAAAGGGAACCCTCAACGCCATTCGTTAGCAGATGATCCGGACCTTACAAATCTGGACCTGGACCTTCACCAAAGCGAAGCTGATCCTTTCTTTTTTTTTTCCTTTAAAAAAAACAACAACAAAAAAACAAAAGAATGCACTGAAGGACTTGACATAAAATGCATTGTTCTCCATCTCTACTAGTCACTTAACAAACTTCGCTTCAGCTAACACTTTACTGGAATGGTTTCTCAATATACCAGTGGTGCCTCTTCCCAAGGGTAAGCGTTGACAGGAAGTCAATAAGAGTGCGTTAAAGATGGTATTGGAACACAGCCTTTCGTCTTTGTCTTTCCCCTCAAGCTCTCCTCGGCTTCTGAGTCTTCCCTCGAGGTCATCCAGGACATGGTCTATTTCAACCTTGGAGTCTTTTTCTTCACACACACACACACACACACACACACACACACACACACACAGAAAACATGCTTGTGGACCGCCATGAATCAGACAGCAATGTAGCAACATCAAACACAGGGGTAATAAAATATTGATAAAGGCTCCAACTTACATAATGCTTACATAAGTGCTCTATTTAGGAAGCAGACGAACGGCATTGTCTTCTTCATATCATTCTGAGTTTGTTTTGTTTTTTGTTTTTCCCCCATTATGTCTTTACAGAACTTGGATTCGAATTTTGAATTCTCAAAATATTTTTCTTTTCTCCTCTCCTGTGCACTATTTCATTGACGCCTCTCCATTACAGAAATCATCTTCAAATTATGTTAGTTTGACCTGAGAGTCACGTGGTGAGATTAAAAAAAAAAGTGCTTCGACGCTTCGACCAGGCTCTCAACGTATGAAGCAAAAAAAAAAAAAAATAATCATCATAATTTTTAGATCGAGTCAGCTTTCGTTTAGACTTTAGAATTGTCTGGAGGACCCGAGTGCTTTGCCAAGTTTTTTTTTTTAAAATTTTTAAAAATTTTTTTATAGAAGCTCAGCAGGGGATGTGACATTCAAAAGCACTATTTTCAATTCACTACGTTCCTAAATTTGGATTAATGCTCCTGCCTCCCACTTTTAGTACTCACATCCACGGCCAAAATGATATCTCCGCAAGTACAAATGACGGCTTAATAGCTGGTTCCGTGGTAGTTATTACACAATGGCTATTTTGCACAACTAACTAAACGCAACTGACCGCTACGAGTCGACGTGGCATGACACATGGAGCATCGCATTACTGGGAACAAATGAACTCAGAGAGAAAATCTACTGTACGAGTCGCTGAATGCTTTGAGGCTGCAATGCCGCCCTAATGTCTACAATCTTTCGACTTGAAAATAATACCATTAGAATCCATATCGTCTAAACCGCCCCCTGAGCCACTGCGCTGAAGAAACTTTGAGCAAATTTGTTCTCCGCGCGTCGATCGGAGATCGCGCCGGCAGAAGGTTCTATCTCCGCCGCCTCTCCTCTTTGATACGTTCTCTTTGGCGTGAATAACTCTGGCGCGAATATTTATGGGCGAGCGGATCGTCTCTGATGTTGCCGCCGTTGTTTCTCCTGGATTTGCATACGAGACGAAAGGAAACATGACGGACTTTTGAAGTTTGGGCCCAAAAAAAAAAAAAAAAAAAAAAAAAAAAAAGATGTCCTAGATACCTCCTCGTGTACATCAAACGTGCACGCAGAAGGCTACACACGTACACACACACACACACACACACACAAGCGGAAGTAATATTTCAGACGTTATTCTGAACAGTGTAGGAATTCTGGATTCTGCTCGGAGAAGAACGGTTCTGAGTCAAGGTGAAAGAGACACACGGATATAGAATATTCTGACACTAACTCACGGCTGTTTGTCCACCAAATCTCTGGGACGTTATTAGTTCATGACTTGAATCAGTTTGAAAAACACTGGCATTCATATGGGAAAGAGGAATAATAATAATAATAATAATAATAATAATAATAATAAAAAAACCTATTAAATAGGAACACCGGACAGACAGTTATTCAGTCACTCAGCAGCCAGTAAGAGCGTGTTTTATAGCAAATGATCAGACTTAAATGTAATAAAGTGCAGACGGGAAGTCTATAATGTACAGAACCATTTCTGTTGTCTGATACACCGCAACGATTGGAAGGGAAATGTAGGTTATGGAGCGTCTAATTGCATACATCAGAATTGCCCATGCACCACGCTGACCTTGTTTCTCTAAATAAATAAATAAGTAAATAAATAAATAAATAAAGACTGAAAAAGAAAAAAAGAAGAAGAAGAAAAAAAAGTGGCTCCAATGGCTGGATTCTCAGGTCTTTGAGCTGTACGCTGACTGCTGAATCCTACTTCTTATTCTTTTGTATGACCTCTTGAAGCTCACTTGCTGTATTTAAAATTAATAAATAAATAAATAAATAAAAATTAACTATTTAAAAGAAGCTGCCAGGCTGTATGCTGTAAACTTTAAACCATTTTGTTCAAGGCTGTGCCACTATTAATGCCAATAAAGGGAATAAAGATAAAATGAACCCCGTACACTCCAGTGACGATAGGTTTGGCGAGCTCTTCAAGGACCTATAATGCGCTTTCGTCTTGTTCAGCTCTTTGTAGCGCTCGTTAGGATCTGCGCCTCGTGAGCAGCCACAATGCATCACCTCTCTCCAGCCGCGACTTAGTGCAACGTGAGTGGCATGTGACGGCATTAGCATTGCTCAGAGGGAGACTGCGGAAAAAGGAAAAAAAAAAAAAAAAAAAAGCGAGGAATGAAATACAATACCCTCGAGCAGCAGTCCGTCCGCAGCACTGCATGCGCAGAAGTGTTTGAGTCGTGTACAGAGGCACAGTGCAAGGGCTCCAGATATTAAAAATACATTTTGCATTTATTCATTCGGTATAATGCTTTCTATTGAAGCCATATTATATGTGAGGCGGAATACAAAGCCAGGCATATAGCTCAGGATATATTAAAATGGTCGTTCAAGAGCTGTACAGTCTCTCTGAGAGTCATGGGATGGAACCTAGATGAACCTTAACTCCTGAGTCATGGGACAACAATCTGAGCAGTCGAATGGTTGATTCCGATTGATTCCGATTTCCCGCAATAGAAGCTATGATAGTAGTCCCAGCTGCAAGGTTTGTATTCCCACAATAAAAAAAACCAAAAACCCAGCTTGTGAGGATGAAGAAACCGTGGTGATGCTCCTGAGTTGGAAAATGTAACAATATGGCTTTACCTCTGACTGTTGGAAAGTTCTGACATGTTAGTCCCAGTTAATTGCAGGATCGGACTACATGATATTTTTGCTTCTCACAATGGTCACCATGTCAGATAAGGCAGTCATAGTGCCGGAAATACTTGCCGCGACTTGGTTGCAAGACTGGCAAAACTACAAGTTTGACCCCAGCCGATTATTGTCCGTGCCCTTGCGGGTCGTCGGGGAGGCGGGGCTAGAAATCGTCGATCGTGGCTACAGAAGGAACATCAAGGAACATGTCGTAGGAGTGAAAATACGAAACATTCTGACTTTTTGTTGGGATGTCGTTAGGCCTCCCAGGCGCCAAATCACTGTTCTTCGATTACGCCACACGACAAGGTCTGTTCGTCGTTCCCAGGGTTCAGATTTGGGTCCGATGCTGGAAATTTGCCAGCCACAAAATAAAAACCATGCCAAAATCTGGTACAATTTGTAACCATAGGTATTAGAATCTACGATGCTGACAATCAAAGTGGGAACTCATTTCCCATGATAACCCTAGAGGTCTTTATTTGGCAAGTTGCCAGACTTGTTGTTTTTCCTGAAATTGACCAGGTTATAAATGTACTGTAGAAGTAGGCATGTTGAATCCTGCAGGGTGAAATACTGCACGCAAAAGTGAACCATTTTTTTAAGGGAATGATGCTGTATGTAGCAGAAAAGGGTGAAGGGTTTCCACAGGCCGCTACACATACGATCCGGAAGCGTCTTTATTCAGGAAGGTGCGAAGGAAAATGGTTTAAAGGTTGCTGTGTGAATTATCACCTCTCTTCTGCACAGAGTCAATCAAACAGTGGACAGGCATTTCTGTCATATTCTTTCAAAGTGGATATTAATGCAATGCAGTACTCATTATTAACCGTTTCCTGTTACGGACATGCTAATTGGATTTATTTCTACTTACTGTATAGCATATCGATTATTGCATTACAGTTTCTCTATATAAGTGCGGAATGAAGATCTCTGGGAAACGAGCCTTCCACTGAAAAAATGTATATCTTATATCTGATTAAACTGATTCCGGGGTGACCCGGGAAGCCATGTTGCAGAATTGATATATTCAGATTTTCTCTTTTCTGGCATTTGAGCCAAGCGTATTGCCCTAACAACCTCACAGCTTGCTCATAATTGCTATAATAGGTCTTGCAGCAGGAGTGTGACATGTCGCTGTGGCCTAGGGTCTGTGTGGCATTCTGCAGATGTGTGCGACTTTTTCAGACTGCCAAGCGCAAAAGACCAACGAGTCGGGCCGCCTTAGCTCCATTACAAACCGCACACACGGAAAAAAAGATCTTTACTTCAGTAGCCATCAGCAGGAGACAGCTTTACCTCTCTCTCTCTCTCTTTCTTTTCGCCCCTCATGCCCAGCCACTAACCAGACGAAGAAGAACATCTTGAAAGCACTCCAGATGTCTGTCATCTCTCACCATGGAACTCTGTCTTCATAAAAGCTTGTTAGTGGTCTCGATGTTACATCTATGCCAGGGTCAAGGTACGTTCACTATGAATGAAAATATACATTTCCAATACTGTAATGTAGCTCTTGAACATCCCATGATGCTCTTCAGTTCAGGATAACGATTGAAGTCGAACATGTTATTACACCCCAAATGAGTATTTATTGTGCTAGGAGCAAAAGTTTTTTATTGATTTCAGAAGTTCCTGTGCCCCCCCCCCAGATATTTTCAATAGTAAATGTTCAATTGATTTCGCCAAAACGATTGCTCGTGTGCAAAAATGCATCTTGGTTTTGATCCTTGCTTAGGACATCATCAGTGTTTCAATCTGTCTATACAGGAAGCATGATGAGTTCGGAGGCGTGTGAAATTAATTTGTGGAAAGCTTTCGCACATTATTATTTGTCCAAAATGACATCCTGTATTGTAATAAGGTCATAGTTGGTCGTTCTCTTTTGATGTCTCTAAGCTGTGAATAAGTAGTGGCTATTCCGACACTTTGGGGCATGCTATAAAAGTAAATAATCAATGAAGGAGTTGGGGGTTAGCGTGTTATCCTCGAACGTTGATTATTTTTCTATGGCAGCACATCGTGAAGTGTTTTGTTCCCCTTCATAGCCCATCAATTTGCCAAGAATTACAATGCATATACAGTAAATGGACATCACATCCATTTATATTTTGATGTTGTGGAGTGTTTGTGAAACAAGGTAGTTCCTGTTATTGTTTACATTATATGCGGCAAAAATAAGACAAAACATGACAGACAAAAAAAGGCTAGAAATTGGGAAGACTTTCCTATGGAGGAAAACTTAAAGCACTGGCACTGGAGACTCCTTCCATAAATGTTAAAAAAAAATCTTATTGAAGGATTCACTATATCAATAATTATATAATTTTCTTTATTGATTTGCTAATTTAACAGTAATACAGAATAAAGTTCTTTCAAACCAATGCACCTAGCATCATTTTATTGTCTCTTTTGTATTTTTTTTTGGCTCCTTCAGACCCCGCTCTCCCATCACCCAGCCCCGAATCTGCTCTACTAGGTCTTGGCGATGTCATGAAAGCCGCATTCATGGAAGTCGCGAAGATCTCGAATGATAATGCGGTACGAGCGGTTTCTGAACAGGCTGTAGAAGAACTAGGGCCACAAGAGAACATAGCGGAGAAGCCTAAAGGGACAGCTGATGACAGAGAAGATAGATTACCTGCAGTGGCGCGTGAACATCCAGATAAAGAAACAACAAGCCTCCGTTCTGAAACGAATGCAAAGCAGGAGCAAGCCCAACCAAAATTAAACCCATCCGAACAAACACCGGTGCTTCCGGATGAAGAGGAATTCAGACCAGGTGTGGGTTTGGGTCAGGAACTGAGTGAGGAACCTGTGGAATCGATATACCAACTAAATAATTCAGCTGAAGAATCGGTACAGGATCCAGTTCCAAACTTAGCTCAAGATCTAATGGAGTCAACCCAAGAACCAAAAGAATCATTTGCACCTGAATCAGAAGTCAAGAGCGCCAGGGGTCAAAAGTATGCTGAAGTGGAGGAGTCACAAGTTTGGTCTTTTGACTCAGCACCAGAAGAAGCGCGAGAAGGGCAAGCTGGAGCAGATGAAGGAAAACGGGAGCAGGATGAGTCCGAGCCGGTAAAAGCTCAAGAGCAAACCCCAGACACCGATGCAACTGAAGAAATGGAAAAAGGCGATAAACGGAAACGTGTCGTGGAGGAAGGTATAAAGTCAAAGATCCAGAAAGGGGGACTGCTTGAGCTGGCTAAACAATCAGAACCACAACCTGACCAAGACCGAAAGCCCGGTCTAGTAACACATGATGATTTAAAAGTAGTTGAAGGGAAACAGGACGAAGATGAACAGAGATTAGTAGATGCTGCAGGACATGTGAACGAGGTCAGGACTGGGAAGGAAGACGCGCGTGCGAAAGCTCACACTGGTGAAGGGTCAGTAGGAGGAGAAGCAGAAGTGGAGGCTCTGATCCCAGTTTCGAAGACTTCTCAAGAGCTAGGTACCCGAGTCTTAATCGCCCTACATTCACACGACAAAACAAAAAAAAAAACAAACAAAAAAAAAATTCAATGCACGTGCACAACCCGTAGCTACTGTAACACTGACAGTAGCAAGCCACGTTCGATTCTGAAAATGAATTCTATGCAAATTAGACATGACAAATCCAAATTGAATGATACCTCGGACCAGTCCTGTGATGTGCGTGTGTGTGTGTGGTCAGACTTTTCTTCACTTCCCCACTCACGGCATTAGCTCCTACATGCAATTTACTGTTTGACGTAAAAAAAAAAAAAAAATCGAATAATTAGCGTGATTCAACTTTACCTTATCCTATTGAAAACAACCTCTCATTAATATGGGTCTCTGTTACGAAGAAAGAAAAAAAAAAAAAGCTCGGAAGGAAGTAGCTAGCTAAGTTAGCTTGCTTTGCTAATTGTTACATTTTAAGCTTTGGACGCTATATATTATATAGCTGCAAGCTACATTTGCACTCCAGATGTACAGGAATTAAAACCAGGCAAGCACCGTGCAATAATCTAACCTGCGTAGACAACATTTTGAAGCTGAGGAGGCTTTTTAGCATAGACGGTATCCATTATGAGATGCGGCGTGGCCTCATTCCTCTTAGGTTTAGAATCTCCTTTGAGATCAGGTTTGACCCCAAAAAACTTCATCCTGCTGTTTATTCCAGCAAATTATTATCATTATTATTATTTATTTATTTATTTATTAAAAGGAATACTGTAGAGAAACAGGACACCTCGAGTAAACTGAAGTGAATAAGAGCAGGGCGATATAATTACATAAAGCAACCGGGACGTGAGCAAATAAAGGCTTCGCAACTTCCCGAACAAACCCTAACCAACACTTACAGCAGAATATTATGCAAGCACATGAAATAAGAAAACATGCAAATGAAATTCAGATGCTTTAAAATCCCCCCAAACTCCACAGAGCACAAAATACATTCAGCATGAATATTAATTTATTGCTCGTTTAAAGCGGGTTTTTGTGAGTTTAGCCGAGACCTGGAATCTCTGGAACCTTGCAGGAGTATAATTTATGAAATGAGTCGCTGGCTTACACGGTCCAATTCTTTTCTCCATGTTCTCCTGACCTACACAAAGGAACACAGTGATGAGTTTTTACACAGTAATATACTGTACTGTATGTCCATGCACATAGTGTCTGGTAAAACAGGACCAGGAGTACAGTGTTTAAAATATATGCATATATTGGTGGATATTGGAGTGCAATAAACGAGGACAAGTGTGTATCTGATATGCAGGTGCCATTTAGGATTCTGCGCGTGGCCTTCAGTGCTCCTCTCACCTCCCTGCTGCAATTTTCATCTCCATGCTAAATGTCTCCCCTGGGTCACAGTAGAGGTCATTTTGGTCATAAGGAAGCCAGCTGAGACTTTACTTGGACAAAAAAAAAAAAATAACCTAAGTAAAAATAATTTTTAGAATTTAAAATAATAATAATAATAATAATAATAATAATAATAACAATAATTTATTTGGAAGTTCAGGAC
>JAOVYU010000039.1:8251144-8262530 GCA_025674565.1 Synodontis membranacea | reverse complement strand
GCATCGATTCTGTATCATTTCCAGTGTAAAGGATATCAAATGAAACAAAAGACATTGAGCTATAATATGGATGTGACTAATAAAAAAAAAAAATGTATAATAAGAGAAGAAAAGCCCTTGTACATGTTTGTTCACTTTTGGAAATACTCGAAGAAAGAAAAAAAAAAAACAGGCCTAAAAGAAAGCTAATTTGAATACTTAAACAATGAAGCCTCTGACGTGACATGGTGGTTATTATTATATTTATTTATTTATTTTTTATTTTTTAAAAAATGTATAAGAGTAGGCCAGGAGATGATACATTGGGGCTACGAGTTAATATTTAGTGGCGACGGGTTAACAAGTTAACAAGTTAATATGTCGTGAAACATCATGTTTAATATGTAGCCTCCGGGTTGAGTAGCCTATTTAGCGGGAATGGGTGAGGGCCAAAAAAAAAAAAAAAATTCGCTTAAGGTGACATGAGTTTACACTGAGTCATTAAAAGATTAAAGGGAACTCTTATATCATCATCACCTCCATGCGCAGGTTCCTCAGGTTCCTGTAACCCCAATCAGCTTCAGAATACACAGATACCATGAGTTACGGGTTATGAGGTTCCAATAAATAAATTTCAGGAAGCTTATTTCTTGGGGAAAAAAACCCCCCAAAAAATAAAAACAAAACACCAGCAAACTTTGTAGTAGGCTAATCAAGACGTAATAAATTTTGTAGATTTGTTAATCTAAATATAAGAGCTCCAACAAGTTAAAGTCAAGCCCCAAGCCAAAAAAAAAAAAACTTTCTTCAGTCTCAATTTTACATTCACATATGCAAAAAAAAAAAAAAAAAAAAAAAAAAAAAACACCCTGCAAATCCAAAACGACATGCTGGTCCTACAAATCAAATGTTTCGGATGTTCACGTCGACCAACAGGTGTTAGACAAATACTTTCGTTTAAGGAGGTATTGCAGTTTGTTACAGTTTCAACGTGTTGCTGCGTTGTTGCGGAATTTTTCACCTGGCTTTTTTTTTTTTCTTTTTGCAATTATTTAGGCTTTGTCAGAATTCATCTTCCAGTTTTCGATGTAATCATGAAACGATTCGATTCTCCAAACACTCACGTTAAAAAAAAAAAAAAAAAAAAAAAGGGCAAGCACTTGCTTTAAAGCCCATCCGAAACCCTTAAAAAAAAGAAAAAAACAGTGAACGAAACGGCCATCAAATGTGCCACAAACAATAAAATGATAAGAAAGAAAGAAATAAAGAAAGAATAAAATATATATATAACACAATATTAATATAACATCCAGTGAAAAGATCTAAAAGTATTAGTCGGGTATTATTATTATTATTACTCAGGCAACCTAGTGGTTAGGCTATGAAACATGTTCAAGAAAAACACACACACACACACACACTTGGAATCCCGTTTGTGTTAAAACATCAAAACATGTCCATAACATTATCCTTCAGTGGTCACTTAGGTCTCTGCTCAGCAGTTTTTATTTATTTTATTTATTTATTTATTTTTTTTTATGTTTGTCTAAATTTTAATGTTTTTTTTTTTCTTTCTCTTCTAAATTCATTGCATTAGAGCAAATATGCTGCATTTCAGGTTTGGTAGAGAATGTTCACACAGGAATGTTCCTTCAGGTTTCTTCACAGCCACGCAGACAGGAGGAAGCTTTCAGAAGGTTCTGGATAGTCTGGAGTGAAAAGCATTTTAGTGGCATTTTTAGTAGCAGTGGGTTTGAATTCAAGGTTTTTCTCTGTTGACTTAAGTGTTTTTGTTTTTTTTTTTTGCTTTTTCATGCTGAGATCTTAAATTATTTGCATTACACAAATACAACGTAATGTCCAAGTTTTGCTTTTATCAGGCATTTTACATGCTAGCACGGTGTGCTTAAGGCACGCAGAATCAGTCTAGATTAATTAGTGCAAAAAAAAAAACCACTCTTCTTTTTTTTGGAAAACTTAGACATGGCAACCAAACAATGCTATAATAAATGAGTGATGGTTATCTTATGAGTTGTTTATAAGTGATCCGTTAGCACTTAAGGCACTTAAGGTACTAAGACTTTTTTGAACCTTGCATCTATTGCCTGAAAGGAGAATCTAAAAAAAAAAAAAAACCCAAAACCTAAAAAATGTACTCTGGATATGGGAGCTTGAGATGAGACTGCATCAGTGGCTATGAAATAAGAAACGAGGTTTCCTCTTCGGAGAGACGAACCGAAGTAGCACACACACACACACACACACACACACTGGCATCAGCAGGTCACAACTGGTGTTTCCAGTCAATGTCAGTTCCTGACTGGTCCATGGAGATTCAATCATGCATCGAGTTGCACCGAAGTCAGATCTTGTGCTTGACTGAATGTGTTGTCAGATCTTGTGCTTGACTGAATGTGTACAGTAGTTCTAGATAAGGTCAGTGTTACGCGAGTCAAAGGTCAGTGCGTTTCATGGTGTACGTCTAGCGGTTACATCTCAGGTCAGCAGGTCTGGTAGATCTCAAGTGTGCATCTAAACGGTCTGACAGTCAGGTCTTTCAAGACGCTAGACACAATAATCCTGGGTGGGTGTTTTTTTTTTGGTGACACTTTTCTTCTAAGTTTACTTTAAAAAATTATTATTATTATTATTATTATTATTATTATTATTGAATGCATCATAACCGTAATGGCTACGGCAAATCCGGAGTCTATCCACGCGCACACACACTCACACACACACACACACACACACACACACACACACACACACACACACACATTAAACACTCATTCATACTTAGGGGCAATTTATCTTAGCCAATCCATCTTGTGCAATGTTTTTGCGAGGCAAGAGGAGAAAACCGGAGAACCCAGATGTTTAGTGCTTGGAACTGGTCACACCACGAACACAAAACGTCATCACGTCTTACGTCTTTCTTAAAATAAGGAATTTAGATGTTAGACGAACCACTCGGTGATGACGTTTTATGTTCGTGGTGTTTTTATTTAAAGGTTAATAAATATTACAGTCGTCTCGGGATGATGCGCAAGGCCATTCGTTAGTTCTGTTTGGTGCAGTACAGCACCCGGCATCGTTATAGGGTTATCAAGCTGTCAGGAAATTATTCCGAGATCATCATTAAAGCTTTACGAGGCATTATTAGAGTTTATCAAATGCGTCCAACGCTAGTTAGGTGTAGTTCGGCAGATTTATGCCAATTTTAGGTTAGTGGTCTAATTTATGCGCTTAATGTTTTGGGGTTTGTTTTTGTTTTTTGGTCAGTAGATTTAATATTCTGTGAACAGTCAACAGTCTTCGTAGACGTCGTGGTGTGTTTTGGGTAAAAGGTGTAAGGCGTATCAGTAGGTTGGGTACACGTCATGGATAGGCACTTGGAAGGTGGCAGCAGGGAAGGTTTGGGGCACGTAGCCGGCATAACCTCCGTATGCAGCAGCAGCCACGGCTGCGTTCTTCTGCAGAGCTGCCAGCGCGGCTGTGTTGGCATGAGCAGCGATGGGCACGTAGCTGGCACCGTATAGACCAGCAGCAGCAGGAATCCGCGGGACATTATGAGCCACAGCGTACACAGGAGTGATGGGACGACCCTGAGAGGAAGAAGCATGCAAGACAGGAATAAATACAATTAAACCTGCCAAATTACTCTGGCATAAGAGGAATGAAAAATCTTGGATGTGCTGGAATAAGAAAACGTAGTAACTCAACGTTTCACATTGAGACGGATGATCACTGATAATTTTACTAAAATGATCACTGATAATTTTACCCCTGTTGTTATTCAAGTGTAAGCCATGGGGGGGGGGAAACCTGCCAATATATGATGTTGGTTGTATTTTGTTTCTTCAGAGAAACAATGCAGTTCGTATGAATCGTTAGAATCGAGCACGGAATTATCTTCCATAGTACAGTGAAAGGGTTATCTCAGTTACACGCATTAACCTAGAAGCTTATTTTAGAAGCTTGCAATTGAAAACTTTACACAGCTTTGCACGTCAACACAATTACCGTTGGCGCTTAAATGAGCCTGGATGGCGATACCGCAATAACCGCAATATTGCAATCGGCGTGATCGTGTTCGGATCACGACTGGCGATCGGGGCTAAGGATAACAACTGCAACGTTGGTGTTATATCTTGATGTCCGGAAATAAAGGAATTACTTTCACATGCTGAAGACAGGAGTGCCTGCAAGCTGGAGACGTGATATAACAGGAATGGAGCTAATGATGTGTTTTCTTACAAAAAAAAGCACAAATAATAACTAAGTATCTCGTGACTATGAATTATTATGATGTTCACTAAAGTTGTGTGTAACTTGAGCCTGTGACTCATTATGTTATGGAACACACGTACGGTATGTGACTTCCAGTTAATTATGATCAGTGGCCACACCTTATAATAATAATAATAAATAATCACCACGTCATCTCTGTTGCATGATCTAAAAAAAAAAACATTTTGGTCCATGTTTAGTAAATCAGAGCATTATCACTATATGTGTAGTAGTGTACCTGAAAGGGTGGAGGTGTTGAGACAGCAGGAATGACGGCGGCGCTCGAGGGAGCAGCAGAATGATCGTGCTGGAGGGCGAGGGGGTTGATCAAGTGCTCCACTGGGTGAATTTTTCCTTCCTCCACCAGTTTAGTAGCAGCGGGTGCAGCAGAGAACACAGTGGGGTACTGCGCACCGAGAGCCGGCAGAGTCACTGCACCCACACACAAGCACAAAACACAATTTCATAACTGGAGTTCAATCTAAAACTCTCACTATAATAGCAGGGGTGGACAAATCAGTAGGTTTTTTTTTTTTTCCTGTAACCAGAAACGTTTCATTTTGAGGCGTTAGCTGACGAAGGAGATGTTTTCACTGCTATGTGGATCCTTAGGTTTACTCTCCACAAGCATCATGACAAGATTTTTCGGGGAGAAAATAAATCAAAGACGCAACTCAAACTCAAACTCGAACAAAAGACACGCCAAAAGGTCGAAGCCGAAACTTTTTCCTTTGAAACTTTTTCTTTGATGTGCGTAAAGAACTTAGCTACTTGTTACCCTTAAATTCACTTTATGCACTAGGCTAGGTAATCAGTAAAAGCTATCAATGACTTTGTCCTTACGCATAACGCAAACCAACTAAAACTGATTTATGCTTATTTATGTTTATGATTTTTTATTATTATTAGCAAGGAACAATCCTTCTGTCGGTTAATATAGTCTGCTGACAGGAGATTTGGTCGCTAGGGGACAGAACGGACAATGGTGTCTATGGGGTATTCTATGGTCCGAACAACGGCTAAAGTGGAACAGTTTGTGTTCGTTTAAAAGAGATTTAACAACGCGTTCATTTTCAGCCAATCAGATTTTTAGAACGGAAACAATCCGTCTCATTATCACGATTTGTCAACCCCTGTTTATAGTCACATTAGCCTACTGTAGACTAAAAGAAATGCTCCTTGTGAAAAACAATGATGTAAAGGTCATTGGGTATAAAATGCAGAGCGCTACTGTCGTAGGCCGAGGATAATAATAATAATAATAAAAAAGTAGGTGCTAAAATAACAAAGAATTATAAAAGCAGTGGAGT
This sequence comes from Synodontis membranacea, assembly GCA_025674565.1. Taxonomy (NCBI): domain Eukaryota; kingdom Metazoa; phylum Chordata; class Actinopteri; order Siluriformes; family Mochokidae; genus Synodontis; species Synodontis membranacea. The sequence goes on along the minus strand of JAOVYU010000039.1, from coordinate 8,256,948 downwards.
GAAAGACAGACAGCAAGGGACAAAGAAAAAAAAGAGCATGAAAATGAAAGGAAAATGGTTCAGACCTACATAACCTGTTCTTAGGTATGGCAAGTGACTTGGCTTAAGATTAACACACACACACACACACACACACACACACAAACACACACACAAGGTTCCCCATTGCCCATTGTTTCGGCAAACAAAACATCTTTTCATTTCTGGGGTTAATTTCGATTTAGGATCAGCAGGTTTAACCGAGGTCACAGAAGGAAGTTAGAAAAGCTCCAAGGGATCAAAATGTTCAAAAAAGTGGAGTGATTACACAAGAGTAAAAAAAAAAAAATTTAAAAATGTGATCAAGGTCAAACACTCTTCTGTTGAGAACAGATTGAGCAAAATGGAAATTATTTGAAAGATCAGGAAAATCTGAAACGTGCAGGCAGGAATATTAGAGTTAGTGCATCTCTACTCCACTCCATTCCACTAGGGGGCAGAAGAGCCAGACAGGTCCTCTATTTGATATATTTCAAGTTTGTATTTAGGTGTATGGGTTTTTTTTTTTTTTTTTTTTTTTTTTTCAGATGATCAGTTTGCAAAAGAATATAAAATTTGTCTGATGTCATGAATCCGCTATAGCCTAATCTCTGCCCCTGCGTTTTGGAATTGAGAGAGCTGAGAAGAGTAGCAGGTTTATTTAAGTATGTGCGTGCGTGTATGTGTGTGTGTGTGTGTGTGTGTGTGCTTTAAAGGGTCACACTGACTTGTGCCAGGCTTAATGCCCACTGGATTAACGGCTGCCAGCTCCAAACTGGTCATGAGCTCATATGGTTTTTCCGGCACCTTGGTCTTTCCTTCATGGTAGCGGCTGTAAATGCCTCGACCGGCGGAATAGCCACCGAGGTACGAGCCACGGGGCCCTGGGCCCCTGTTAGCGGCTGCAGCACGGCCACGGCCTCGTACAGTACCTGCTTGAAATACAAATGACAGGGGACGTTCTTCAGACACTCACACATAGAGGGCGCTGTTTGTTTCTGACATAAAACATAAGGCAGCTAGCGACATCATGTTCAATATAATGTGCATTTGATATATCTTACCTATGGGCAACGTTATGTTCTACTTTACTCAATTTTTACTTTTATTTTAACAAGTTGTACCTCGTTTTGTTCTTTGTTTATACGTGGATTTGTTTTTTTTTGGACAATTCTGTGTCATGGTATGTGGGAGGGTACCGCATCCCAGGCCAGGATAAAGCAGTTACTGAAGAGGAATGATGAAAGGTGAATAGGAGGTGGAGCGGAATATGTGTTAAAATGTTACATGATATGGGAGAGATTTGATTTTCATTCACATGGAGAACGGCTAGTATGACATCAAAGATTGAGGAAATGCACTTTGGGGTGTGAAATCAAGCTCTCTGCTCAACCCAACAAACAAAAGATCTCACCAAAAAATAAATAAATAAATAAACATGGGGGTCAATAATTTGTGATTAGTATCCGGAAATGCTTTAATAGCACAGATTTCCCCCAGAGAACCAGATTCATTATCATACCGTCTCAGGATCATAGCTGTTCCTTAGCTCCTTATAACAAAGCATGTCTGAAACCAACAATACTCAACCAGCCTTGAGATTTTCTTAAAGGAATACCTCCCTGATATACATGCTACCATGTTATGCCACTTTGGATAATGATGAATAGTCACATGATTAGATTTACTATTAGTACTAATTTGTATTAATGAACATGATAGGGGACCTGTAAGAGGAAAGGCCATTTTGTTAGCTTGGTATAATATCTCATGTGATTTCCTATAAACGTAGACTGGTTGAGTACTTGTGGAGTCAAACTGCCAGACACAGGAAGCTCAGTAACAACATAAACCTTTGAAACCTTATGATACTTGAGTCATTAAGCAATAGGCAGAGTTGCAAAAGTTTCTCAGTGATTGACATACAATGGTACAGCATTAGTGCTGATTAAAAAAATAATAAAATAAACGTTCATGATCATGCCGATGGATCAGTTTTCCACACTCTGAGAAAGAAATGAGAGGAGCATGAAATGCCTCTAACCTTTGATGAAGTAGTCTCGGTTTGGTCCAATGAGAGTGCTGTAGGGATAGCCGTAGTAGGCAAGGGTGTAGGGATCACATTGATACACATAATTTTGCTGAGTGCTGTCACTAGTACTGGTCATGGTTCCCTTGGATGCTTTCTGGTAGCGAGTGTACTGCTCCTTGTCTACAGGCTTGGCCAACGTCACCTCAATGCATGACCCTTCGATTTCTGTACCGTTCAGGTTGTCCATAGCCACCACCGCATCGTCCCGGCTGGAAAAGTGCACGAAGGCGTAGTCACGGATCTTCTTCACTCGTTCGACGGAGCCCGGGTTGAACTGGCTGAAGATCTTACGGAGGGTCTCCTCGCTGGTCTCGATCATCAAGTTGCGCACGTACAGGATCTTCACCGTCTCCATGATGTCCTCGTCGACGTCAATTTCTGGTTCTGCCCAGTCGACAGCAATTTGGTGACCCCAGAGCTGCCCGTACAAAATAGTCAAACAAAATTTGGTTAAAGTCATAAAAAAATCCCTTTTAAAGAGGCAACCTTTGGATAATGGTCTGTCTTTTGGTGTATGCCACCCCCAGACACCAGAGATACCAGACCAGTTTGACTGCCAAAATTTTTAAACATTGAACACTAGAGTGTATTGTAAAAGCTGTCACTAACTGGAGACACATATGTTATGAGAGGTGTCTTACCTGAATACGTCCAGGCATGAGTTTCCTCCTGGCCATGGCAGCTGCACGATGGGACTCGTACTCTACAAAGGCAAAGCCACGATTCTTCATTTTGTCCGCAGCACTGGCATAAACGATCACATCCAGCACCCCTTCTGTCACTTTGGAGACTTCCTCCAGAATCTCCTCTCGCTTCTTGGTCTTGGGAATTCCACCAATAAACAGGCGGCAGTTGTCTACACTTGAGCAGACCCCCAGCAATCGTCCAGGGCGCACTTCATAGTTGTTCAGCTCTCTCACGGCGCGTTTAGCCTCGTGTTTCTGCGTGTACATGACAAAGGCATAGCCACGGTTTTTGCCATCGAAGTCCATCATCAGGCGCATCTCGTAGATCCTGCCCACTGACTCAAACACCGGCACCAACTCGTCTTCGTAAACATCACGCGGGATCTTGCCCACGAAGATCTCACAGCCACGTGGTGGGGAGGGGCCTTGCCAGCCAGGGGGCGGGCCGTATTTGCGTTGTCCGTTCTCTTGCACCATCTTGTAGCCCGTGCGCTCCATCAGAGCCAACAGGGCTGCTTCGTTAGGGGCTCCAGCAACACCATCTGAAATGGATCCATGGAGGACCAGATGATTGTTGGCAGGGTTAGATTTGGAGGAGGGGCTCGAGTTACTCATGGCGACGGCAGAGGCAGAGTCTTCTGCTGTCATTCTGACACAAGCTTCCAATCAGAGCTGGAGTCTGATGAAAGAGGAGCATTTGGTTAGTATCTTACACTTACCGCTAGAACCCTAACTGATTATTATCCATGGCCTGAAGTGTCCCATCCCTCTTCTACTACGGCAATTTACCAACACTTTTATGCATTAAAGAGCACATTTATAGTTATGTTTAGTGTTCTGGAACGTCCATGAAAAACCTTCAGCATAAAAAAAAAAAAAAAGGTTTTACAGAAAACATCACGATATCAAACAATTGCACTAGTATCATTCAGACCAAAGACCGTAAGCCGATTAAAAGAAAATGCGTGGCAATTTTACATTTTTACATTTTGAAAAACAAACCAGTTTCTTGAGAAAACTCTTTATTTCAGGTGCCAAATGACTGGTCATCAACAGCAGTGTCTAAGAGAGTGGAGCCAGGTGAGCATTCCTGGCCTGATTTCCAGGTATGTTTAAAATGCTCTAAAAAGGAAACTGTGCTATAATGATTGTGAGTGAATTATGTTCCACAGAATGGAAAATGAAAGCTCTGTATTAATCTGTAGATGCCACTTCAATGAACAACAAGAGTAGTGACTATAGTAGCTAGACAGGTAACATTACTTTCATTTACCGTACAATTGACGGAGGTGATGTTTACTTCTGCATTGCTCACTTGCTTAATCGTGAGAACGGAACAGAAAATAGAACATTTTTTTCCCCGATTCCTTGTGTCAGTTGACGAGCTGTCAGTTATGGTTATTACTTGTTTGCTCTTCCTCGAGTCATTTTCTCGATCACGACTTTAACTTTTCCTTCACTTCTTCACTACCTGCTGATTCCACGCCCATAAAACGCTTTCATAAATCAGCAGCTTGGTGATTCACAGCTATAACATAATGAAACTCCTCCTTTTGGCCTCTTACCACTACACACAGACACACATTCAGCACACAAAACAACCAGAGAGAGAGAGAGAAAAAAAAACTTAAATCCTGTTCTCAAATTAAAGCCGTCTAATAACACCAGCTAAGCCGCACAGACCTACATTCTTCAGAACGGAAAAAATCCCTAAAATACCCAAATCCCCTGGTCTGGATTTCTCCTGACACAGCAGCAGAAAATAGAAAAATGTCCAAAGGTCAAGGTTAACTTTCTAAATTGTGCCTATTAGTCAGTCAAAGGATTTCTGAAAAGAATTCACATTGTTCAGCAGGTTAGTAGTGACCGCAGGGTTAGTTTATCAGTGAGCTGGACGCTGACGTCTCTGCCGAGCGTGAGGAGGTTCGGTTGCTTAGTAATCATGCCATGGTTATATAAACGCAGTGGGCTGACCCAACGACCCACACATATCTTAACATGGAATAAACGCAGAGCCATATTAAAACACCGTGCTCTTTTAACACACACATACACACACGCGCGCGCACACACACATACACACATACACACTTCTCCATGGTCATGTCAGAACTATAAAGTGTAAAAAGCCACAGTGTAAAGGTCAGCAATAAGTAATCTTTCCAGGTTTACAAAATTCACTCACAAGAATCTCACAGACACACACACACGCACACGCACACACACACACATAAACACAATAAGTACCTGCAAGTTTCATCGTCTGCTCCGAGAGGTGCACTGTAAAGCATGTGACTGAGTGTGATGACTGAATAATAGACAAGTCAGCAGAACTAACCCAAAGCTCATATACACTTCCTCATCCACATACACACGCACACATACACACACACACACACACACACACACACACAGATACAAAAACAGTATCCTGGCTCAAGGCCAAGCAGAAACAGGAAGAGTAAGGGACCGGCCAATCACGAGGCAACTGATGGATAGACAAGTCATAGTCCCCATTCCTGCTTGTCTGAAGACGTTGCTCAAAATGTCACCACTCCCTGAATTCAGGGGTCAAGTTTCTGTGCCGAAAATCAACTCACGAATGAGGGAGAAGAAATAAAAGTCATGAAAAAAAAAAAAAAAATCTCAGGCTGTGTGTGTGTGTGTGTGTCTGTTTCTGTGTGTGTGTGTGTGTGTGTGTGTGTGTTAGGGCGCGTGTGTGTTCCTGTAAGGGGAAAATCAAGAGTGAATTACAACTCAGCAGAAATGAGGAGGTCGGAGCAAAGAAGAGGTTGTGTGCTGGAAGGATGTGAAGGAGTTGTGTGTGTGTGTGTGTGTGTGTGGTGTGTGAGCACACACGTATATGTCTGTATTTTCTGGAAGTGAAACTGTTAAGGTCCCAGTTCCGTTAAGAGGTGGTAGGAACAGCTGGAAGTGAAAAGGAGAGAGAGAGAGAGAGAGAGAGAGAGAGAGAGAGAGAGAGAGAGAGAGAGAGAGAGAGAGGGTTC
>JAOVYU010000039.1:8229977-8241700 GCA_025674565.1 Synodontis membranacea | reverse complement strand
ATATATAAAATTCTTACGTGTCTGCTCTCGGTCATATTTATATGATTATCACTCTTTTCAACAATGGGATTTTTATTTCCAGCTTATTTTGCAGCATTCACTTCCATTTCAAAAACCAATGCTTCATCTGATCACTGGTCTACCATTAGCCGTTTCCGGGAGCTTGTACGTGTCTTTGCGCAAGTGCAGACTGGATGCCAGACTGGGTGCGCAGTTTCCAGTCCAAATCACACTTTTAAAACCCCCTGCCTCGGTTCACTGAAATCCAGCCACAACATTGTAAGCACGATAAATTATCCCAAGACTGGTTTTTGGCACAAAGTGATTAAAAGCTCAGGGAATCCTGCTTTATCTGGCAACCAGCAGTACGTGAAACATTTCTCTACTTCTCTACTTAAACGTGTTAAAGGCACCCAACAAATCCGTCATTTTACGAACAAATTCGTCATTTTACGCCAAGTGCTTTAGCCATTTCTTATTGCGTTTGGGTTGCCAGGAACATCATAAACACATTCCTTTCATCCCTGTAGTCATACATATTTACAAAACAAACACAACGAGCGATCAGTGGAGGTGTGGATTAGTTTTCTAGAACAGCACGGAAAAAGTGAAAGTCGTAGCTGTGATTCGAAACAGGTTTTGACTTTATCGTTTCCATAGTAACGACTTGCACAAGGACTCTCCACGTGACCGGATTTTTAACACATGATCGTTATGTTATAGTATGATTTATTATTTGTAGGCCACTGTTTCTTGTGATGCTTGCACACAAGAATTTCACTCGCAGGTACTGTACCTGTGTAACCAGTAACGTGATGTGACATTAAAAGTGATTTGATTTGATTTGATTATATGGCGACGATTTCTGTAAGTAGATATTTACGTGCCATTTTCTTTTTAAAAGGAATCTCCAGTGTCAGTGTCAACAAGAAAAAAATGAAGCTGGTGAGGGAACGTCTGTATCTTATGGCGGCTATACTGTGAACGGTAACACAAACGCAGTGGTTTTACGGATGTAAGACAGCGTTAAATGTAACTAGAAATGGATAGAAAGTACAGTGGGTTGATCTTTAATTTGAGCAAAATGTAACCACTGGCAAACTGTTGCGGTATAAGAGGGGTTAAAAAAAATGCTGTCGCAGGAAAATAATCCGCATTCTGTAACTGATTGTTTTTCTATAACGGCATGCCGCATTGTGTTTTAATTCTTGCCCGTTAAAGAAGATGGACAAAAAGTGGGATTTTTAAATAAAATTTTTAAATGATGACAGTCATAGCTTTCTTTTTTTTTTTTTCCATAAAAACCCACAAAATCACATTTTGCGTAAGATCAGGTTAGAAGGTAACGACTTGACGATTTTGACCATTAAGCTAAAAGTGCCAGTTATTATTATTATTGTTGTTGTTATTATTATTATTCTTTTTTGTGTGATGTTACATTAAATATGACGTGACTGCATGAAATACAACTCAAGAGAAAACAATCTGCCAAATAATACAGTGGTAGTCTCACTGATAACACACACACACACACACACACACACACACACACACACACACACACACACACACTCTGGGCCCACCCTATCAGTAAACATGGGAGGCAAAACTGTAGAGTCCAAAGACCATGATGGCAGAAAACCTCATATATTCACACACACACACACACACACACACACACACACACACACACACACACATCTATCCTCCACCTTAACAATAAAGTACCACCAATTTTGGTGCAGATGAAGATTAAGAACGGTTACACAAACATCAGTAAAAGTTACAAAACCAGAGCACACACACACACACACACAGACACACACACACTCCAACAAACTGAAAATGCCTGAGGTTGTGTCAACTGTATCCTCCCACATAAAACAATTTGACACACACCACCTAAAAAAGAATTGTGACACTGTACCTGCCTCCTCAGGTGCGCCTGTGTGTCCACTTAACACTGTGTGTGCGTGCGTGCGTGCGTGCGTGTGTGTTTGTATCCGTGTTGTGCTGCCACCTCACACACAAACACACTTTCTTGTCCTCTAGCTTCCTTACCTGAGTGATCACCCTCTCTCTCTCTCTCTCTCTCTCTCTCTCTATCTCTCTACACACACACGGACACACTGGTACGGCCGGTGAATCAGTGGAGTGGAGTGTGTGTAGGAGGTGGTGAAGTGTTTGCTCAATGCTTGCGTGGGGTGGGGCGAAGAAAAGGTGCCCCCTCCTACCTAGTGCACTCTCCTTCCAGGGTTTCGAGAGAGCAAAGTTCTTGGGTGTGACAGGAGAGATAAAGCAGGAGAACAAGTGCAAGAGCGGACGTGTGTATGTGTGGGAGAAAGAGTTTGCAGCGATAGATAGAGATGCTCCATAGTATATTTGAATATTTCAGACACTGCTGACTTAACAAAAAGTTAATAACCACTACTAACCACTCTTTACATCCGTGGTGAGCAGAAAAGCATCTCAGAACATCAGACTTTGCGGCAGATGATCCTCAACAGCAGCAAATCGTTGAGTCAATGTAGGAATTACACAAAGAGGACATAAATTGATATAAATATGCGTCTTGTCCACCAGTGTTCTTGGTGCGAAAACAGCAACAACTTGCAATGTTTTAGTCATTTGTTTCTATAGAAACGCATCGTTTCATTGCACTGTAGAATGAAGGAGACCAGGAAGTGATATATACTGAGAGTACATTATTTTACGCTATAAAGAGTGAATTTGTGGAGGAAAATGTTTGGTGACATGGTAACGTGAATTGTTGTTTTAGGACAGGTTACGTGATAACTAAAAAAAAAAAAAAAAAAAAACCAGACACGAAGGTTTAGTTTAATTAAGATTTTTAGATTTTGCTTAGTTGTGCTGTATTCCATCGCATATAGGCGCAATAAAGTTTGGACTTCACTATTGGTCTATTTGTCCATTTTTTTTAATGTTAACGCTAAGAGATGTTGTTAACACGGCTAACGTTTTACTTTTTTTTTTCTTTTTTTTTTTTAAATGCCGGTTGCCAGTGTTGCATTGGCTCATGTTTTTGACCAATCAGCATACACTTGCTGTATATCTGGACCAATCACAGTACACATATGTCACTCATGGTACCCGCCCCGAAGTAGGAGCTAAAAAAAAAAAAAAGTTCCTCAAAACAGCATTCTAAGAACCATGATCGTTCTCAGATCCTGCAGCATGGACACACAAAAAGGAGGTACATCATCTGACAGTTCTAAGAACTACGATAAAGTTCCTCCGGTCTGAAAGCACTCCATGTTTAGTATTAAATCCAAGAGAGCGTTACAGTGTGAGACATTTTGATAAAACGAATTGCTCAACCCTAAAGGTTTCAACGTCTAGCTATTAATCGAGAGATTTTACCCCTCATGTCCGATATGAGGTTATACTATACCTGGTGCAAAGAATGAAGGCTGAAGCACAGCATTGCATACTAGCCATCTGCTATTTAAAGAACAAGCATACCTACTGAGCATTATTTCTGTCAGAAGCATTATGAGTTAGTGCTGTCCTGCGATATTACCAAGAAATGCACGTTTCCGCACAAGGCCAGGTTGATTCGATCAGCTCTGTTAAAAAACATGGTCAGAATTTTACACACACTCACACTGAAGCATGTGAAACAGAAAAGGATGCATCACGAGAATAATATCAGGATCAGATCAGATCAGATCCATTGTTCTGTTAAGGTTAAGAGGTTTGATTTTGCATCCTAAACACTAATCCATTCCTATGTTGTACCTGAATAACCCCTAGTTCTACACGCTTCTATTACAAATTCACATCACAGTCACATGCCTTAGTCATGATGTTTAAATACACTTCATTTATTACCCATGAAGTGAGCACAGTAATCTCATAGCATAGCCAGAAGGCATTTTCTAATATTAGCACCATTTCATAATAACAGTTCCCATCAGGATTGTGTGTTCTCTTTCTATAACACACCCCTAACACACACTCAGCTTCCCCTTCATTAGCACACCTCGGATCAGATAATAAATTCAAGTACAATAATGAAAAACTGCATACTACCTCACTGTTGAACGCTTGAATCTGATTGGTCAGTAGGTTGATTACAGCGATTTGCGTAACAGCAGCTCAGACGATACTTACGTACGTCTTCAAATTAACTTAGCGGTTTTCTGGATGTTCTACATTATTAACGGAAACTATAAATGGGTAAAAAAAAATTACAACATGATGGCAAATTTCTAAGGTATGAAACACTTTGGGATGCGTTGCTATTGGACGATAATCATCTTTAGGATGGCACCAGTAATTTGTCTTATTACAGAAAGTTCTGAAATTCTAGCAATACATTTTAACAGGGCTCAAGACATAAAAAAACAGGACCTGAACAAAATCTCAACAAGGGGATATAGGATAAGAAGTATGCGTTTTTGTAATTAAGTGTGTACACAAGGAGCGATAATGAATTATAAATGAGCGTTTTCATGAGTAGAAAGCAACAACTTCTGTGAGTTCTGATACTCAGCTTTGGTTCGTTCGGCTAAACAGTTCCTGCCGAGTCACTCACGAGTCATATGATGGCGATGATGATGGTCACTCTTGGTTACACATTCAACTTTTACCTAAACAGTAACTTATTGCGTGTGTGTTCGAAAAAAAAAAAGTGTAAGAGAAAGTAGAGTGCTAGAAGAGAGGAAACAGTAACAGGAAATTATCGGGGTCAAATTGAGTTCCTGTTCCAGGTCATTGGCTGATCACGTTGACCCCAAGTGTCCGGTCAGAACCAAACGAGTCAGAAAACGCACTGAATACGCAACTGTGAAACATCTACCTCTCAAAATGAACCTTGAAATGGAGAAAATCCTGGAGGGTTAATCTTCAGATTGCTATGGCAACGTCATAAAACCCCAGCATGAGTATTATGGGAAAGCCATAAAACGAGCTTAGCTTGACCAAAGTGTAAACAAACCTTGATGAGGAGCAAAGTCTTCTTTCAAAAACGGTATAATCATTAGCATTGCCTTTCCACAAAACTTGCACGCAGTTGCGATTGAACTAATATACATTTCTTAGTGAGGTTGGATTTTAGGTGATGAAATTCTGAACTGAACCATAAAATACTCCAATACTGTCAAGTACATAATACTTATTGAGAGTTGTGTGTGCTCCAGCTATTCACCATTATTACTCAATTAATAGTTGAGTTTCTTTTCAACCCTTGGTTAATTTATATAATTAATTTAATTGTGGGAATTTACGAAAAGTACTGTACCAAATGATTAACTCAAATAAAAGTTGTAAAAGTTTCTGCACTAGAAACGTATAAACCTTTTCGTTTGCTTAAACTATGAACATGAGCGACAGATAATTAGCTCCTTTTTTCAACAAAATCTTGGAGAAACATTTGCTACAGTAAAGGCTAACTAAGGCTGACAACTTTGTTCCTAATCTCTCAAATGTTAGCTAGCATGATTCCAACTCTGACCTTACTGTACAAACTAGCTGAATGTTATTTGCTAGCTGTCACAGTGCAAGCTGTCTCGATAAACACAAAGTGTAGAGTTGTGGACTGATGTAGTGTTTGCAGAGGAAGTGAGCAAGTGAGTAAAAGTATTAGGTGAAAGGAAAACTCAAGTGAAGTACAGATACTTTGAAAGCAAACTTACAAATCCACTACGTAACATTAAACCTGCTGAATGCCCCTCCTTTACCCCCCCTTTCCAGATCGTACAGTAGCTGCCAGGTTCCCGTAGCGTACTTCCAAATGCTTTCGTTCACAAGAAGTACGCTTGGAAGTATGCTTCCTCTGCTTTTGTCTTCCATTGTCCTTCTTTGGCATCCTTCTGGTGCTTGGTCCCAGATTCATGCTGCCATTTGTAAAAATGGAAAACGCAGTAGAGGTTTGTCCTTTCTGAGTTACTGTAGCTGCGCAACATGGCAGCTCCTTAGAGGTGGACCCGCTCCCTGTGTAGATATAAATGGCTCGTTCTAAGCTTACGAAAACATAATGATTTGTAGTTACAGGGAGCAAAAATTTATTCGCGAATGTTATTCCAATTTCTGCAAAAAGAGACCCATAAAATCCTACATAGTGGACCTTTAAGTACAGTAAGAGAGTAATTGTCCTTTGCTACTCCACACCCACAGATCTCGGTCACTTTGGGCTTATCGGCTGTATAAACACCGGAATGACTTAATGGTTACAAAATAAATATGCAATGCTACATGTAGGGTTATCAGTGTAGGAACACAGGTATTTGCACGGCCGCGAAGCGTATTAACTCTCCTACAACAACATGGTGTGCAGTTCCGCCTACCTACTACTGTAAGTTCAAACTACCAACAATTACAAAGCTTAACAGTTTATATTAAAGATTTAATATGTTAGAGACAAACTAGCTCCTCTTACCGCTTATGCTACAGCAACGATAAACTTTGAACTTTCCAAAGCATGTGACTTTTCAAAGTGCTCACATCCGAGACTCCTCCCATAAACGTCATAAACGTCTAATGTTTATTGTTAGCCTTGGATTATGTGAAGCCTCCACCATCCAAGTCCCTGTGTACAGTATGAGCTGTTACTATAGAAACCATAAGGTATTAGAACTACTTTCCGAGCTGCACTGTTATACAAACGAACAAATCGTTTATCAGCAAAACCATGTCGAAATATATTTATCTCCGATTTCTAAGTGGTACGCTCATTCTTTAACTGTATATTCATATTTAAAGGGATGTGCCGCACCCGGAAAGTTCTATTGTGTGACATGATTATTTGTAATGAAATAGCTCAACATTAATGTCATAAATATTTCAGATATTCTTATTATAGGAGAGTATCCTAGCAGCGCACTGTCCCACCCTGACAATTTACAGCACTGGTGGATGATCAGAGAAAGATGAACCATAGGGTAGGATGTAGGATAGTGTGTGCATGTGTGTGTGTGTGTGTGTGTGTGCCTACATCAGACACTTGCGGTTTTGTCAGACGCTGCATTATTTAAAGTGGGAAACTGGAAAATCAGGTTGAACTCCAGCCTTAAATGTCTGCTGTAAATATACTATTTAAAACACACACACACACACACACACACCCCCCCCACACACACACACATTAGTGTCACTGGATTACAGCAAGTCAGGAAGAATGTCTGATGCCGCAGCATAACCTGTTGAGTCAAGGTCATCTGATGATTTGTGTGTGTGTGTGTGTGTGTGTGTGTGTGTGTGTGTACATTCATTTCCCATTTTAAGGACTAGGTCACATGCAGGATTTCTGAGACATGTGTGTATTCATGTAAGCACCAAATGTATTAAAATACAGAAATAGTGAAAAAGTGAAGTGACGTCCAGTTTCAGCAAGCGGACTTGACAATTAAAAAAAACACACTACACGCTCTGTGTGTGTGTGTGTTTGTGTGTGTGTGTGTGTGTGTGTGTGTCTGTCATTGTGTTTCTATGTGTCTGTGTTGTTGTCTCTGCATGTATTTAAGAAAATGTGTGTGAATGTGTATGTGTATGTGTACATTTACGATTATATCCGTGTATTTGTCTATCTCTGTGTGTTGCTGTGTGTGTGGATTTGTGAATGAGTGTGTCTGTCTGGGTGTGTTTTTGTGGTTTTGTGTGTCTGTGTGTATTTCTGAATGCATGTCCGTGTTTATGAATGTGTGTGTCTCTGTGTGTCTTTTCTGTCTATGCCAGTGTCGCTGTCTGTGTGTCTGTGTGTGTGTGTGTGTATGTGTGTGTATGTGTGTGTTCAGAAAGAAAAGACAGTGTGTTTTATATTGTTGCAGTTCAGAGGCTCAGTGTGTTCCTTCTGTTTTCTTTTATACCTCTTAAATTCACACACACACACACACACACAAACACACACACACACAGACGCACGCAAGAGTGACAAGAGTGACAAGCTACAGATATCATAACGATTTGACTGATATTTCATTAGAAATAAACGAGACTGCAATAGGATCGAAATACTTTTTCCGAGGAATTTCGGTGAAAAGTCGATCTTTCTGTCCTCCCCACTTGTGAATCAGCTTGCTCTGCTCGGAGTGTGTGACTCTTTCAGGTCATGTGTCAGGGTCAGGGTTAGAGATGGTCCAGTGAAGCGGGGACCAGAAGAGCTCTTGTCCGCTTGTTAGTGAGTGTGCACTGTTTCAGGCTGCTTTCCTGTATGTACTGTTTACTCCATTTGAATCAAACCCTGGTGTGTGTTTTTAAGAAAAGTTTCTTAGGCAGGTTCTTTAGTTGGACCGAAACAATCACTATCACAGTTTAAAGAGTTTGCAGTTTGGAAGGAGTCTCCAGATGTAAAGTCTTGAAGACGAAAGAGAGAAGAATTTGATTTTACTTACTAGGGAACTAGTAAGCAAACAGGGACTGTTTATAGCTGTTTTATGTAATAACTTGTTTTATTCATTAATAAAGATGATATTGGAAAACAATGAACCTCCAGGTCATAACGGTATCTTCACTTCACGCCGGGCTTCATCGCACCATCCTGTTGTTGATTATTTTCCTATAACAGCACACCACAATGTGTTCTCTTACATATTTAAAGGTGTATTTATTATCTGATTGATCAAAATGATCAATGTAATTTCTTAACTTATTAATATTCCATAAATATAAACTGACCCATGAGGCGCAAACTGAGCCAAAGGGCAGAACTGCGGAAATGTGCTACCTTATGGAGATCTGGACCAATGAACAACAAGAGTAAATAAACTCAGAATGTGATTCAGAGAATGTTTCAAATTTGTACCTTTCTTCTTTTCATATTTATGACCAATGAAAGAAACACATTTATAATGATTTAATCATTCAATTTTCCAAAAATAAACCAAAAACCCAACAACAACCAAGTAACAAACAAACTAAAGCGGTATTGAAACTTTGAAATAAGAACTATTTGGAATATTTCACAAATCACATGTTCAACAGGAAGTAGCAACATGTGAGTTTCTTAAGGATCAGGTGGAGAAGAAATGTAAATTTTTTCATTCTTTGCCTTTTTTTGCAGTGATATTGTGATATAAACTGACAAGTTCGCTTTAAATGTACAACTCTATGACCCAAATTATAGGTAAATTATGAATTAAAGTCACATTTAGTACAAATATAAGTTTCTAGCTACATCTCAGAGTTTCTTTTTGGTTCATTTAGTTATGAGGTAGCCAAAGTAATAATTTCAATTTGATTTGGATGCAACAAGTGGACTTAATAAATAGGAGTAAAATTGGACAAAAAAAGTGAACAAATGCGTCTGGACTGTTATAGTCCATTCAAAAAGACTGAATGCTGCATATGTGAAAGTACTCGTGCTAACGCATGGATATGGTTTGCAAATTCGCCGCTAATCTGAATCATGATGATATTGCACAATTGTGGTGAGCAAGCTGCAATGCTCATCATCTCTTGGCTGTCTGAACCTCCCACAGTTAACTTCTGCATAAAAGACCTGCATTCTGGTTACATTTATACAGTTTAGCTTTAAAATGCACCTTGCAAAAAAAGCTACAGATAACAATATAGGCAACTTCAACTTCCATTTCTCTGGATTAGACTGTTTTCAAACAAATATAAGAATATTAGACCTATTTCTACATATTTTACTCATTTTAAGCTTGAAATCGTATCTTATTGGCAAATAATTATTTAACGTGTTTACTTGAAAAAAAATTCTATGCCAATAACATGGGATAATTAAAAGCTTGAAATTAGTAATTATAACTACAAATAGTTGTAATATTCGTATATCTGGTATATAAACATCACACAATGAGAAATACTAGCTAACTTTTTTTTCTTATTCAAGATTTCTTCACTAAGTTATCTTCTTTTTGTGGCAGGTGAAACCATGGTTGGGGTGCTATTATTTTGTCTCATTGCTAGTTTGTGTGTCTATTTTGTGATACACAACTAAAATAAAAACCTATAAACTCTCATACTAGGTTATAAAAAAAAGTGCATATTTTAGTTTAACGTTCACTCAACACTGTTACATGAAAGAGTTGGAACATTCCAGAAGGTACATGCTCAACAGGAAGTTGCATCAAACAAATTTCCTGAAGATCATGTGAAGAAAAGAAAACTTTCATTCTTTGTTCCTCATTTTCAGGGATATTGTGATATCGACTGCGTCTTTAGCGTAGATGCTAGTCAAACACACTGTTGCGTGTGTGCAAATTTTATAGTTAGTAAGGAAGGCTAGAAGTGTGTAAACGAGTGCAAGAAAGGAATTCTCTGTAGAATAAATCCAGGACGTAACTGGGACGATGTAAACTTTTTAAACACTATTTTATTGTGCCAATCTTATCATAGGTAAGACAGAGAAGAGATAAAAAAAAAGAAGCGTGTGTGTGTGTGTGTGTGTGTACCCAAAAATCTAACTAATCTAATCAACTCCTCCCCTAATAACTCACTACCAATCACACAATAGAGAGTAGGGGCCTACTTTACACACACACACACACCCCTCTCCAGTCCAGAGGAAGAATGAATTCATTGTGAAGAGATGGTGCAGGTATGTAGTGTGTGTGTGTGTGTGTGAGAGAGAGAGAGAGAGAGAGAGAGAGATGGTGATGGGAAGAAAAGCAGAAGGGAAAGAGGAGAGATCCTGTTTCTGTCTTGCTGTCTCCCACACAAACGCACAAATGTGCGTACACACACACACACACACACACACACACACAGCCGTCCAGATGTCTGTCAGGGTTAAAGTCATGCTGGGGAGGTCACATGACTAATCATATGACTTAAAGACCTGAGACAGAAAAGTGACCTCAGTGTTTCTTTGTCCCTTTCTGTTGCGTGTGTGTGTGTGTGTGTGTGTGTGTCACAAGAAGTTAACTGACAAAGAATCAGTTAAGCACAACAAATTGGATCTAAAATCAATTTTGTGTCCCACAATAGACGCCCGATCAGATGAAAGGGTGCCATTATTTTAGTAGGTTTTTTTTTTTCCAAAAGAAGAACATTAAAAATGCAAAAATATCTATACTGCATGCACACGCACACACACACACGCACACACACAAACAGAGTTTCACACAACTCAATACAATACACAAACACCTGAAAAACCCCTGAAAGTGCTGACTTCTGAGAACTGATAAACATCAAAACAGAGACAGTAGAAACAGGTTTGGTCTCAGCCAATCAGATCACACTCCCACACTCACTTACATACTCTCTCTCTCTCTCTCTCTCTCTCTCTCGCTCTCACACACATACACACACACATACACACACACACACACACACACACAACCTGTTCCTTCAGATGTTATGAAACAAACATCCGTGCACATTTTAACAATGCATTATTTACACTAAAAACACTCCTACAGTCACCTGATCACACACACACACGCACACGCACACACACACACACCCCTCACAGAGAAACATCCAAAACAAACTTCTCAATCCCTTTCCATAAGTTGTGTAAAACTACAACCCCCACAATGCAAAGCAGCTGGATGCTGCCTCTTGGCTGTAACTTCTGACCTCTACCTAACAGCAAGAACTTACTCAAATATACTCTCTCTCTCACACACACACACACACACACACACACACACACTGTGCTTGACAGTATAGTTGGCTGGTTTGATCATTAAATAAGGAATAAAACACCGGGGGACATGCATTTTCAGAAAAAAATCAGCAGCGTGTTTGTTGTCATGCAGCCTCAGGCGATCCTGCGAGTTGACTATTTTGTC
>JAOVYU010000039.1:8146399-8159909 GCA_025674565.1 Synodontis membranacea | reverse complement strand
TTTTTTGTATAGCATTGTTTTTATCCTGCAAGCGTGGATGGGTAAAAGTGCATTGCATTGCGTGTAGGAAAAAAAAACCGATCCTGAAAGAACAGGAGCAAAAATCTACATTCCCTTTAATGTAATCATGTTGTATAATACGAGAGAGAGAGAGAGCAAGAGAGAGAGAGAGAGAGAGAGAGAGAGAGAGAGATCAAGAGCTGAAGTGTAATATGGAAGATTCTGAATATATTTAATTTTATAATAAATAAATAAATAAATAAATGTCCATCTAACAGAGAATGTTCAGTGATGTCTTCAATAGATTCTATGAATGTTAGGCTGTAATGTTCAAAATTGTCAAGTTTGGAAGCTTATTGTTCCTAAACTGTTCTTGCTGCAATATTTAGTCACACGAAATTTCCTAGACAACATGTTGATTGAATTTATTAGAACATGATATTAATACATACCATACAGTGCATACAGTACATAACGATGAAGGTGCTAAATCTTAGACTCAAGTGCACGTTTAATGACGTTTAATGTATTGAATGGTAGGTCCAATTTTTCGACCTGCCCTGACTCTAATGGCGTGTTACGGATTCTAAGTGTTACGGAGCTCGTCGCGTGCCAAAAACGACACATCGGTGAGAAAATATTATGTGGTTCTGTGTCATTTTTGTGCCATTGCTTTATTTGAATATCCTGTTACTTCCTCTTTTCATTTATCATGTTTCCACTTCCGTTTTCTGTTGTCGTCGTTTATGTACTACAGTATTTGTGTTTTTGGGTTGCCATTTCCCATTCTCCTTTTGAGCTGTAGATTGCCTTTCAAAAACTCTCACTGTGAACTCCTACTGTGTCTCACTTTTTATGAATGTTTGAGTCCACTAGTGAGCTGATGTGCTAATGAGCAAAAGCACGTCTGACCTCAAACTCAACAAACTCAACTTACCGCAATTATCCAATCTGTATTCTTTATTGGGCACATTAATTAAAAAAAAAAAACATACATTAGCTCTAGATTAGAAAAACAAACTCCTGGAATGAACGTGACAGAGTCCAGCCCCATCTGAGCTTTATCAAGAAAGATAATAAAAGACAAAAATAGTTTTTTTTTCTGTTTCAGGAGGATGTGTTTTGCTTTTTGTTCCTTAGGGAAGACCATCAAACGGGGGTGTTGGCCAACGACAGAAATCGATTGCATTGATTGCATAATGAAATCTGTTGACAGGAACTGAGTAAGCATAAAGCATATCTAGAGCTCTATGTGATAGAAACTACGTGTGAGGAAAACGCTCAGCAGTACACAGGCGATGTCATCAAGCCTTTGCTCTCAACCTCAGTGTAGTGACCAGAAGGTCATTAAACTGTCAAACTGCCCCCTTATAATAAACGATAGCTCAGATTCCTTTTAGTGCCCTCCTGGGGATGAAGTAAACGCAATTATATACTCTAATTAAATATATAATAAAAATGACCCTCGCGTATCTCCCAGACGTCTTTAGCAAGGATCTTTAAGACTGGACGGTCCTCAAAGGGCTCGGTGCCCTGGAGAAGGTTCTCGTGGTGGCTAATCGCTCTCAGAGCCAGCTTGCAGATGCCTTAGTGAAGGTAATAAAGCTGAAAGCAGTTTCATTTCATTATTATTCCACTGAGCGCATGCCCAGGATTCCTGACCACCAGAGGGCCCTCAAATTACACCATTACACTGTCATACAATCCATAGAACATAATCCAGTGGATGTATAAAAACAGAATTGGAAATAAATTGGGAAAGGTTTTCGGTGGGTGGAATTGAATTGATTGTAGCCAATGAACAATCAGATATTGATAAGTAGATGGGGATGGCATGGATAACAATAAGCTGACACTAAGTGTCTCAATGAAGAGAAGACTTAGAAAGAGAAGCCAGAGAATGCTTTCCTCAATGCGTCAGATTAAAAGCTAACTCTGAACTAATGGAATCTTTGTCAGAGCTGGGCATTGGGTCAGAGCTTGATAAAGAGCTGTACTTTGGTGGACGAAACCAATAAAGTATGTTAACTGTAGTAACGCATGTGATTTTCATTTTTGTCACGTATGTGTTGGGTCGCATACTGTAGAGGTTGGGAAGAAGGTTTTGCCCAAGTTTCCAGAACATACTAATCCATCCCTGATATCGAGGTAACATCCACGGCCATTTCTCCAACCCGGACACAAACAAGCAGAATAAACTGCCTCACTGCCTCAGATTCACTTATAGTTAACCTCCCTGAAAGTTCAGGCTTACTATTTGTCCTTGGGAATATTATTATTATTATTATCATCATCATCATCATCATCATCATTATTATTATTATTATTATTATTATTATTATTATTATTATTATCCAGCAGATGGAGCCCAAAGTCAGCAAAACGTTCTTGCAGAATTCAAGATTCAAGATTCATTATTTGCCACGGACACAGTTATACAAGTACAGCATGTAGTGAAACTGAATTTGATTCGCTGCTGAGACTGGTCAGTAAGGTTAGCAATTAAATTGAGAGAAATAATAAAGGTCTAATTCCACCTAAAAGAGACATGAGCTAATGTTTCACACAGAATGAGCTGATCATGAGGTATTGTTTTCTAATTATTCTAATACCTAATTCCTAATCATATGAAGCTATTTGTCACACTCTGCAAGTGTGGATTATGTGTACTGGCGTAGTGGTTGTGGGTAGTGGTACAGTAGCTCAGTGGTTAAGACATTGGACTATAGGTTGGAAGGTTGTGAGTTTAAATCCCAGTACCACCATGCTGCCACTGCTGGGCCCTTGAGCAAGGCTCTTAACCCTCAACTGTTGTCTAAACGTGCTATATGTATAAGTTGCTCTGGATAATTGAAATTTTGTCAGCAGGTTAACCCGCAGTGGAAAATTCTTGGAAATGAATCTCGATATAACAGGGTCTGTTCTCAGGTCCACATCCTCAACCTAGTGTTCTGAAATGATCATCTTCACCCCAGGCTGAATCACGTCAACCCAACTACCTGATCCAACCTTCTAAACTCAGCAACTGATTTATAAAATGATAAAAGGTCATCGTTCTGAGCTCAGGCTTTCGAGCGTTTCTGCTGTAGGTGTGGCTTTAAGTGTCGCATGTGCTGCAGTTTGAATGCCATGGATTCTATATGTGGTCCACAGTGAATTTTTAGATCTATGAACCAGATATTACCCTTTTGTCTTAATGGTGCTCCTCTCAAGAGAGTCCATGCTGAGGATTACCACTTTATCAGAGTGTTCTCACGTCTTATGTCATGTTTCTGCCGCAGGAACCATTTCAGGGGCCGGGTAACTTTTTTTTTTTTTACGAATTCAGCAGTGTATTTTCACCGGAAGGTCCTTGTGTACATTTTGTAAATTTTGTGTAAATTCTGTAGTTTTTTTTATTTATCTTTTTAAATTAGATTTAGATTAGATTTAAGCTAATGTTCTTAAGCTAGCCTTTCTAGGTTCTTACTGTCCCATGTAGTTCCCTAGAGTTACTCCATTATTGCACCTAGTGTTCAAAAACCTGAACTGCAACAAGTGCTCAAAGAGGCCCATCGGGGCAAGAATCATGCTGCCCCATGCTCTCACTATGAACATTTTGAGTAAAGGGAGAGCGGTTCACAGGAGCGTTAATGAAAGGGCTGCCAGGTTTGTGTTTTTTATTCCAAAATTGGGATCTTTTAAAATGTTGCATGACTGCCAAGATAATTGAAATAAAATCTAATACATTTGTTCAAGCAAAGGCAAAGTATAAGTGCAGATGGTGTGTCTATGATGTACAGTACCATTTCTATTATAACGTATATTGTAAAGATTAGAAGAGGTAAAGGGGGACTACTGAGCGGATAATGTGCTTACGTTGGAAATGCATTAGAATTACAACGATCTTGTCTTGAGCTGTAGTTCTAAGACTACACATGAAAAAACAGAAGCCTGTACCTGAGCACATGTTCTCTTTGGGGTAAGAGTGAGTAACTGAAAAGCAGTTTGGTATTGTGTAATATACCGCATAGTCTGGAAAAAAAAAAATTGCAGTACATCCTTTGAGCTTCACAAACCAGAGCCTTCCTTTTTGAAAATGAGACCCTGTGTGTCAGTTTGAGAACCAGAACAGTTCATGTGACACCTAGTAATACTTCTCTGTGAGCTATAGGCAGCTGATCTTCACAGTCACAGTCGCAGATGAGACAATAAGGTACCACTGTGTCTCACTGAAGTCTGCGTGATAGCCCCAGGCTCATGAACAAACCACATTCCTTTTTGGTGTACTGTACCATGCTGGAGGCGTACATCAGGGTTCAAGAGTCTTCAGTGCACACCCATGTGCTTTTGTTATTTCATCACTAAGTAGGACGTTTCATGGAGATTTCCGCAGTCATCCCCTTCATAGTCAGTTGTGCTGTATAAATGAGCACAGTGATGTCGGTGCATCCGAGCATTTGGGATTTGTCCGATCTCACCGAGATAGAGCATAAATAACCCAGCCTGTCAACCTTGTGTACTTAAACATGACAGCTTCAGGAACACAGATCAGTCGATAAGCCCTCCAGGGTAATGTGATCAGAAATGACAGTGGCAGAATCAGCTTCTCACTGAGCTTCTCGTCTCACCACATGTTCTGATCTTTTGCCTTTTCACACTCCACGTGAAAACCTCAGTCAGATGCCTATCAGGGTAGCTGCTTCCTCGGGGGATCCGAGACAAACGCTGCTCACCAGTCTGGGTCTTTGTCAAGGTCGTTCCACCCTTCTCTAACACACACAGCAATATATGATCCGGGAGCAAGTCTATTCTTCGTATTTGTTTTCGAAAAGAGGCCGCAAACAAAAGGAGGACTATCATTTTTATCTATTGTTCTTTCATTCACTCGTTTTCAGCAACTGCATTATCCCGTTCAGGGTGGACCTTCTCATACATGGGACACACATTCACATGAACCAGGAAGCCTGGAGATGTGACGTGGCAACACTATCCAACGCAACTATCCGACATCATTACACTTTCTCCTGACTGCATCAATGAAATTGTCGATCTTGCCTCCTGTAGTATGATATCACGAGACTCACATTTCCTCCTTCCATCAAACAAGGTCCTACCAAGAGTCTGTGAGTGTACAGTTCCATCCATTTATACACTAGGTGAAATGTTGTTCCTAGATCCTCTGGATTACTTACTCTCAACAAGGATGAACTCTAGAGATTGTAGTGTGTGAAAAATCCCAGGAGGTCTGCCATGCCATGGTTGACATCAACAAGATCAAATCTTTACCAGCCCGATGTTTGACGTGAACATTAACTGAAGCTCTTGACATTTGGTGCATTGTGCTGCTGTGAACAGTAATATGAACTGGCAAACTGCATTCGTTCATATTAAAGCAGTTAATGAGTCTATATCTTGAGTTTAACATATACAATCCCTGACTTGTAGCACATGTACCTCTTCAGTAATACTGACTTGTGGTTTAAAATCAACACCACCGATAATTTCAAAAAAGGGAAAGAGCTTTTGCGCACTGGCGCTCTCATCAGCCAAACTCTGCATGCTCACCTCATCTGAATGCAGAAGACGCCAAACTATCTGTCCAAGAAGCCCTATACTTTACAGTCTGTTGATGCTAGCCGAGAATAATTCTTAGTTATATAAATAAAATCCACTGGTACGATGTGTGTATTGCATCCGTAATTAACAGATGAAATAATCGACGATAGAATTGTACTGTATATTGAACTGTACGGTGTAAGAATTCTGTTAACAGCAGATATAAACAGATATAAAGTATAGCAGTAGTCTAATATAAATAAAGTAGTATGTGTAAACATTGCGGGTAAATAAAGTGTCGAGTGCAGTAGTGTAGGGCAGCGCGAACACTACAGGACAAAAGACAATGCAACGTGCAGTGTGTATTTATTGTCGTGTCTGTGAGGTGACGTTTAAGCAGCATTTTTGGAAGGAGTCTCCAGTGTCAGCACTTTATAACAGTCAGAGGAAAAGCAGTAAAGTCTTCAGGACTTTAGGAATTCTCTGTGTCGCGTGAAATACTGCTTTTTTTTTTTTATCTTATCAACTTCAACCCAGAGAAAGGAGGGGGGGGGATAGGCTGCCATGTTTTACATAAGGAATAGCAGTAAATTGTAGTAAATGCTTTTATGCGCTGCAATGTAGAACGTGTTTAATACTCATTCTGCAGCAGCCTGTCATGGCATCAATACCAACATGCCCCCGCAGATGCCCCTGCAGATGGTTATAACCGTATAAATCATGTCAGTGTAATAGCATTGCATCTAGCGCAATAAAGAGTGCAGATCCTCTTTAGCTGCTCCATCTGGCATCTTGATTCGATCTGTCTGGTCTGTCTCAGAGCTCTGAAAGCAGGATTTGCTTTGTGAATAGGTATGTACGCGTATGTGTGCTTTTGTGTGGTCTTAGTTACAGGTCAGCTTGACATCTTCAGCGGGTAAGATTAGACTCCAGATCCGGGCTCTGGGTACGTTCGGTGTCCAGGTTTTCTTCCAGCTGCAGAAGCTGAATGGGAGCTGCAGACACACACACACATGCACACACACAAACACACACACACAGGAGCTGATGTGGAGGAGAACAGAAACACACAGGTTATTTGAGAGGATACCTTGCAACGTGCCAGCGGTGTAAGTAGTGCTTGATTTTTATTATGACTTATCCTAATGTTTATTTGTGTTGCATGTCATTAATTCCTGGTTGGTGCTGTCGGTGTGAGGGATTGCTTTGCAGCTGTCCTGCATTGGTCAGGTTTGTGTGTGTGTGTGTGTGTGTGCATGAGACAGAGACTGAGAGAAAGAGAGGGATAGAGGCAGCAAAAGAATTAGCAAAGCTGCATTAGATTGTTGCTGGAAGGACATGCACAGGCAGCTCTATATTCATCAACAGTATTTATTTTACTGATTTATCCTTATTTGTTTCTTATTACTTTTAGGACTCTAGTTCATCTCTCTTCTCACCAGCGTTTTATACCTTTCGGCGTCCTTTCGCCTTCATCCCTGTACCAGCACGTGCCTTATTTCCTGTGTTCTCTCATAACTGTGCATCATATCTATAATTTACACACAATCTCTTCACGCTTCGCCAGGCGGCAATACCCGGGTTTGTTGCCCCTCCCCCGTGTCCTGCTCTCACCTTCAGAATATGATAAGACTTGCAAGAGAAATTATTAGTTAGCAGGATGACCAGGGTGTGTGAAATGAGTGTTTGCGCCGATGGGGGTGACGGATACACCGCGTTGCTCATTATTGCTTCGTCGCTCGCTCCCGTTTCTCTACTCCTGCTGCATAAACTTCCATTTGTTTCCATGGCAACCCTTTTGATCGCACCCCTTTTTAACCTTCCCTTTCTCTCTGTTCCCCTTTTTTTTTTTCTCCCACTCACCTCTGCAGTGGCGACTGCAA
Organism: Synodontis membranacea; assembly: GCA_025674565.1. NCBI lineage: Eukaryota > Metazoa > Chordata > Actinopteri > Siluriformes > Mochokidae > Synodontis > Synodontis membranacea. The sequence continues at coordinate 8,152,488 of JAOVYU010000039.1, read as the reverse complement.
AGGTACCACTCTGTATGATATTCTATTAATACATATTCTGCATATTCTATTCTATCAGGAGAAAGATGCCCAATAGAACCGACTAACATTGAGATCCCTAAATGCAGACTCACTAATGCAGCATAGTTTGTCCCTTTTATTAACAGGGGGCCAAACACTGGCAATTTGGACCTACCCATTTGTTTTGTAACTGCATGTTTCTACTTCTTCATGCAAAACTGTCTCTAGTGTTTACTCAGAATGGAGCAATAAAGAAAGTTCTGTGGACAGGAATGCCTTGTTGATGAGAGAATTCGGTGGAAGAATGAACACACTGGTTTGAGCTGACAGAAACCCTACAGCGACTTAAATAAAAACTCCGTACAATTGTGGTGAGCAAATAAGCATCTCAAAATGCACAGCATGTCAGTCCTTAAGCCAGATGGGCTACAACGGCAGAGGTCCACATCATTTTCCGCTTCTGTCGGCCGAGAACAGAGGAAGACATGAAAAATGTAGCCTTGTCTTTCTGCTAAGGCACACAGATGATAGGATCAGAATTCCAGGCTGGCGGAGGTGGTGTGATGGTGTGGGGAATGTTTTCTTGGGCCTGTTAATACCAATCAGTCATTTCTTTGACTGTCTCAGCCTATTTGAATATATTTTCTAAGCACAATTTACCCATCATCTAATGGCTACTTCCAGCAACATAATGCACCATGTCACAAAGCCACCCAGTCACCTGATCCGAATCCAATAGAGCTAATTCTGGATGTGGGATGTTAGACCAGGAGATTCAGAATGTGCACCTAAAAAAAAAAAATCTGCAGGAATTGCGTGATTTCAACATGGAGCAGAATCTCAAAGGAATGTCTCCGACATCTCGTGGTAGTTCCATCAGTAGTGCTACAGTAGTACGGTGTTTCTTATAACGTTCTCCATGAGTGTACGATACTACTTAGTATATTACTTTCAGAAATAAAGGTACTAGATTGCACTTTTCCTTGTGGCGAAAAGTGTATCGTCATACCTTCAAAGTTATTTAAGGTACATAACTGCTACATAACTTTACTCTAAGAGGTATTTAAAGGCACATCACATGCACCTTCTCGGGTAAAACTGTACACTATATATTCCGTATATTTATTATTTAATTATTTATTATTATTTATAATTTATTATACATTATTACGTATAGATTTCTATTTCATTATTTGTTAGGATATTGCATGTAGCACTGTTCAGTTGCTAATTAATTCATTTCAAATTGTAATTGCTGTGAGCTGGAACGACAGACAGCAGTGTTGTTGGGTTTTTTTGTTGTTGTTTTTTTTTAACTGACCTTTTTCGATGTAACATCCTGACACAGTGCTCCACCGGCATATCGATCCCGAGCAGCCTCTTAGCTACAAGCTGCTTTTGACCTTGAATCTCAATACCACTCAGATGTAATCAGAGCAACTCAAATGCAATTACAATACAGGTTATTTATTTTCAGGATAGTAATGGCGATTATAATTCGAATCGCAGGTTCGTAATAATGTGCTCATTATGATACACTATCGTTTCCATGGTAACAGCTCATAGAGTTTCGTGTGGTAGATGGACGGAAATTAGAACTTTTGCAGGAACATTTACACAAAAAAATTGTTTTTTTTTAAATGAAAATCTAGGTAATTAGGAATAATGTTCATATCCTAACAGAACTCTGGAGTTTTTTTGTAAATTTACATATAAATTATCTTGTATCATTTCCAAGAGTTACTGCAAGTATACATTGCTTTTTTTGTTTTTTTAATTACACATTTTTTTTTTGTGAATATATTTTGAAACTCAGTCATTTCATATTAATGGCTTGACAGACAGCAGTTAAGCCAAGAAAGACAGGTCGGACAAAAGTAATGGCACCTTAGTGTGTGGCTTGGTGCACTGGCTAAGGAAGACTTAATTTTGTACTTAATTTTGACTTTATTCATCATTTTGTCATTTTCTGCTCTTTGCCTGTTACTAAATCAGCGTGCTTGAGACGTATCAACTCACGCCCATGAGTTCAAAGAAAATCTATGTTACCAAAACTTTTCTAAATCTGGCATTGTTCAGTCTGGCTTTTGAAAATAGTAAGACACAAAGACTGACACACAAAAAAAAAAAAGAAAAGAAAAAGAAAAGAAAAGAAATGTGTAATTGTTGATATTGTGATTTATTTATCATTTAGGGAAGGAGTCTCCAGTGTCAACTGTTTGTACCACTCATTATATTTTTATTTACACTCATGACTTTTTTTGTGAGAAACCTATGGATGGTTGCGGGGAGGATAGCGACCAGGTGAGGCTGGATGAACGGAGGGATAGCCATGAGAAAAATAAAGCACATAAAGCCAGATTCCCTTCAGTATTTCATACAGTGATAAAGGCAAGATTTACTGTAAGTGCACTGAAGCAGATTAGCAGCATTTTACCAACCACATGGTGTTTGTTTTGTTTTTGTTTTTTAGTGAGGCATGCCACAAATGAGTCCATGAGTCAGTATTTACTATGTCGAGGGCACTAATTTTGCAGCCTGAGCCCAGGAAATTAAAGTGGTTTGAAAAATTGCGGGAATTAATTTCTGCTTAAGATGACACAGACTAAGGTATCCACGTTGTAACGCCAGTGATTAAGTCTTTATGCATCATTCCTGTAGCCACAATGATCGACTTCAACTGATCGGACTGATCTGCCTCACTCGTTTTTTTAAAAAAAAGTGCGATGATTATCGTGCACTTTGTGGCCACAAACTAGCTCTTGAGACACATTCATGAACACATAAAAAAAAAAAAAAAAAAAAAAGCATTACCGCCTGGTGAGCTTTTTTTTCATACTGTGAAGTAATATCAGGGGACCTCGCACAACATTTAAACAAAGCGGCTAATTAGCCAGACCGACATCTACGCTGAGAAATTGTTTTGTCTGGCAGTTTGACGTTTTGTCTCATTTCACGAGAAAGTGATTGCATTTGCAACATTATACGCCATTGCCTTTCTTGCTTCCTGACACTCATTCATTTGGATTGGATCATTTACGCTACTATTTCTTTTGGTAATGAATGTGAAAAGTAACAAAGGGGGGGGGGGTTGCGCTGCCTGAATCTTGCCTACTTTTCACTGAAGCATATAAACGCTGATACCAAGGAGTGTTGGAACAGATCATTGAAATTGTTTGCCGATCAGCGACACCTGCTTTTAAGGCAGAACTGATTGAGGTTTTTTTTGTTAACGTTAAGATCGGAATTTTTGGTAATAGAGTGTTTATAACACATTCATAAGCAGTGCATAAACCTTTTAGAAGTGTTACAGAAAAACACACACACACACACACACATACACACGAAGAGCAAAGTCGTCTTTCCTGAAATCTTTTCTGGGTCAGCAAATTACTACAGAAGTTACTAAGCGTTAGGGCAGAAGTGATAAGACAGTAAACATATGAGCGTGTTAATGAGTTGAATCGACATATTCTGACCAACAAGAAATGCCAAAGAAAGGCACTTAATAAAAACGTTGTCATGTCATGGGTTTTGACATACGCTTTACATCAACCTTCCAGCAAGTATTTATGCTTGAGAGTGTGTTGTGGTGTAAAAATAAAACAATTGCGTCGAATCTATCAGATAGAGCTTATTTTCAGCGACCTGCGCTTGCGTAAAATGCCACAGTGACTCAGTCCACTGCAGAGCTTCAGAAATAGATCATACTGCTGCACAGGCGATGGCAAGACGCTACGATCGTTTGTGTGTTCTGAGTCGGAGGCAGGTGCGAGAAAGCATTTAGAGAAGCCAAATGCAGAATCAATAAGCGGTCGTTGAAACTTGAGCCGCAGCCTACGAAATAGTTTAGAATTCGTCCAGTGATTATATTACTGAATGAATTCATTAGATTCAATCAGTGACGCAGAGGTTCATGGGGAATCGGTCGGACTTTATTAGACGTTTAGAGAGCGTGAATTGTTTTAACAGGTCATTCCTTATAAATTGTAATTTCTCTTTCTCATGTTTCCCCCCCCCCCCCATGTTTGCTTTGGGTTTCCTTTGGGTTCTCTGGTTTCCTCCAACAAACTACACTAAATTGAAGCTGTGTTTGAATGGTGTCCTGTAATTGACTGGAGTTCCATTCAGGGTCAATTCTCCCACCTTGTACCCAGATGGGCACACACACACACACACACACACTCAAGCACACACCTTTTACCTTTTATTAATTTATTTTTTTGCATTTTGGAATGGACAGACAACAAACTTGTTATCGTGAAAGACCGAAGAATAACAATGAACACAATTAATATAACTTATGCAAAGAGATTTTGCTTGAGGACTTTGACGACGGCCGTTGCCAGACTGACAACAAGCCCTACACTTTGTATCCTGACCCATCTCTTTCTTTTACGTCCCGCAGAAACTGGTCACGCTGATTACTTAGGATTGACCGTGAAATCTTCACAGACTGCCGGTGTCGTGTGCGGTTTAACAGCAGCTTGTTCGCTCCTCATTCGCTCCGCCAGTCTCCCACCAGGGCATCCTGGTCAAGTCCAACTGAGGCACTACAAATCACACCGTCTCTCCAATGTCAACCGCCACGCAACCCTGGCACCTGAATGGAGGTAATGAACACCCAATAATAAATAATCATAACTCCAGACACTTTCGCTGGAACAAGATGAACTGCAGGAGACTGATGATCGAGCAAGTGCTTATAGCTGTTATGGCATAAAGGATAACAGGAAGTGACTTGTTTTGTGGCTTACGTGTTTAACATTAACCTTTAACAGTAACGTCACTTCATGTGCAGTCGACGTTTTTACATAAACGTCTCGATGTGTTAATAAGGCGTGCATTTATTTTTTTTTTTCCCAGGTGTGGGTTTCCCATTCAATGAAGAGAGAGTCATATCAGGCGGGGTGAACAGGAATTCAGCAATAATCGGAGGTAGGAAGTATTACGTTACGTTCCGTTAAAAAAAAAAGAGAGAGAGAGAGAGAGGCAAAGTTTCTCTGTCATATCCAGGTCATCTGATATTCCCGTCTCGATCTAGGCATTATTGCTGTGGTGATCTTCACCATCCTGTGCACTCTGGTGTTCCTGATTCGTTACATGATTCGCCACAAGAGAACGCACCACACCAATGAGTCCAAAGAGGATGAGCAGTCCGAATCAGCTGACACGGCTATCATCGCCACTGAGCCAAATTTCACAGAGACCATCGACGAAAGCAAGAAGGAATGGTTCATCTAACAGAATGGGAACACATGTAACTTAAATAAGGATCAATACATAACCTCCCCCCTCCCATCTCTCTCCCTACTGTCTGTCTCTGTCTCTGTTCCTCCTTCTCTCCCTCTCTCCCTCTCTGTCTCCCCTATCAGGGAGTCCAGCTTCAATGTTTTCTAAAAGTGCAGCTGATTTTGCATGATAGAGCCAATTGGGGTGGGCGAGAATGAGGGCCGCAGTGGGATCGATAACCACAGGCCTCTTCTGATTCGGTTCTTATGGGGAAAAAAAAGATGGAGCCTGAAGATTAGATGAGTTGGATTGTGAGACTGGAGAAAAAGAAAAAAAAAAAACACCCTCTGTGCAGGACTACTGTAATCCAAACCTTCTCTGACCTTGTTAGACAGCTAGCTACAAAATCAACTCCAGAGGTCATTCTTAGTTGCGGTTGGATTCAGAAACATGCTGTCAAGGATTCTGACGGAACAACACTTCTTTGATCATCGGTGTCCCTGTAATGAACTATATGAGTGATGTCTTCATCATCTATGCCAGCCAAATATCTCTAAGCAGCAACAGTGGGAATAAAGAGACTTACATGCAGAGCAGTGCAGGAGGAATCAGCTGAGGGTGCCATGAAGGATCTGGCTAACATCTGATCAACAAAAGCACAACATTAAATACGCCCTGCCATAATGAATGAATAAACCACTGCTCTTGGTTGAATCTCTTATTCCATTTACACTCATATAGTACTGTCTTGTTTTTTTTTGTTTGTCTGTTTTAAACAAGTCTGGTTATGAGCTGGTCCATTACACACACACACACACACACACACACACACACACACACACACACACACACACACA
>JAOVYU010000039.1:8034673-8052958 GCA_025674565.1 Synodontis membranacea | reverse complement strand
AATAGACCCGTTCATTCTCAAAAATCAACAGTGCGCCTTATAATCCGGTGCGCCTTATAGTCCGGAAAATACGGTAACGAAAATATCACGAGCCCTACTGAAATAAAAATTTTTTTCTAAAATATAGAAATGCTTCTATTTTTTATTTATTCATTTTTTTTGTAATGATTATTGGGTTTAACTGACATGTGCATTGGCCTATTAACAGGTTTGCTTATCTCAGTCATGCGGTTCCAGTGTGTGTTCAGCTAACTTCTATCCAGCTAGCTGTTTGTATTACACTGCAATTGTGTTGTGACAGGGTATTACTCGACTTCTGGTTAATGGGTGCTTGATGGGGGGGGGGAGGAAATGCAGCAGTATTTAGTGGTGTATTATAAAATCTTTTTTTATGAAAACAAGGGATGAATGATTGGACTTGCTTGGCTATTGAGTATGTTACTGTTCTTTTACAGGGTGTCTGACGAGTCTTTCAGTTCAACAGTAGCTTATAAAGAGGGCGTAGACTAGTGATGGAACATGAGTGAAAGTCATGCCTGCTTACTTTTGCCGAGGTCTGTTTGAAAATAAATTTCTGACTACGCCACTGGCTTCTGATCAGGGTTTTCCCCTTTAGTGTAGCTGGTGTTATTGCTACCACTGTAGTGATTCGCTTGCTAAATGTTGTGTGTATGCGGAGTGCTGAGGTCTGGACATTTTAGAATCGTTTGCTTAAAAACGCGTATACTGTGGATGTGATCCTTTTCAAAACTTGATAGAAAAAGAATTTTTAAATTACTCTCATCACAGTAATCACGGTGACAGACTCAACACCGTGGTACACCTCTTATATGACTCTATGGTGGTATAGGATATTAAATATTAGGATATCATCCAAATATTAAGATAAATAATATTTGGTTGCATATCCCTTGCATAAACATAAATGCATCAAGCCACTGACATCCCCAAACCCAAAACTTAAACTCAAATGCACTGTTCTTTGTCCACTTAATTGCAATTGTCTTTTTTTTGACAACTGTGTCTACTTACACTATGTGTAAATTCAATTATTTGTATAATCTGCGGATTCTGAGCTTCGCCATCTCGTTTTTCTGTATATTTGTATATGGAAAGATGACAATAAAATTCACTTTGACTTTGACTTGAAATGTCTTCAGTGTATAGCAAAAATGGAAGGATCAGCCTTGCCCTTCAATACTGTCAGAGGGGACTGTAGCTTTGTGTCTTCAGCATAGAAGTGGAAGCTAATATTGTTTATGAGCGATTGTAACTAGAGGTAACATGTTTAAAACAGAGTTGTAGGATCCCAAACTTTATTACTGAATGCGTAGAGGAGTAACCATTTACATGTACAAATTGACAATGATCAGTTACTGTAAATATGACCGCGTGACAGAGCTTCAATTCTCCATCCAAGATGTTATCCATCTTATCATTCCTGATGTTCTCAGTGCCTGTTTAGGTGCAACAAAAATTTCACAGAATCAAGCTTCATATACAGTATACGGAAACACCTTGAATCCAGCCTGTTGATGCGTACAAATTTTCTCGAGTAGTCCATGCTGCTGTTAGACTTTGCTTAACTTCACTGATGGTCTTAGCCAGGGCTCTGTTGATTTCAGTTTGTTCTCTTCATGAAGTGAAAGCACTCAGAATCTTCAGTCCATGATATGGATGTAGACTATATGTAGCTTTGGGCCGATGACTATGCCATCCCTGCTTCTCTGGGATTTTTCACATCTTTACTCCGTTTGTCAGCTGGTGAAGGTTCTTAAGGTTGATCAATCAGTTCTATTCTTTAGTGTCTATTTTTCAGAGGTCTTGGTTGAATTTCATCATTAGAATCACTTTGGTCCAGCTCTGACCTGCTGTTATGTGCTATTTCAGACAGCAGGTGTTCTATTTTCCTGTTTTTACCAGAATTAATTCAGTTATTTGCTTCAGCTTCCAGGATACAGTGTGGTTCAGTTCTGCTTTCTGAAGGGAAGTTCAGGGTAAGGTAGGGCAATCATCACTACAAAGTGCAGTTTTGCATATGTATTTTCTGCCCGTCTTAGTCTTTGCATTGACGATTGTGTAACAGAGATGCTTACGGTCACTGGTGTCTCTTTGGCTTATCTTTTGCGATCTTAGTTTTTTTTTTTTCATAGGCTTTTCTGACCTCCTCGCCAAACCACAAAGACTTCTTTGATTTGAATTTCAGTGAAAAGCTGATTGGCTCCATACCACTCTGCATCGATGGTATTAGCTGTATAAATGAACATCCTGTACTAATAATTTCAAATAATGGATTTCTGATTTTTACGAGCTATAAGCCATAATTGTTGGGCTTGAAATATTTCACTTTTCGTGTAATGAATATAGAATATATGAAAGTTTTCCTTTTTAAAGTAAATTACAAAAAAATGCAGCTTTTCACATTGTTACATTTTTAAATGCACCTGTATACCTTGGTATAGACTTGATTCAGACAGTGAAGCTCTCCATGTTCTCACCTACTTCTCAGGATAGGATGTATACAAAATATTTATTTATTATTATTATTTTTTTTTTAAAGAATAAGCATCCAGTTCATCATCACTTGTCAATTCCTTAATCATGTGATTAATTTTGTGGAATGCTTGCATAATCTAATCACATTAATGTGAATGTTAATGTATTCTTTAAATTTGTAAACATATTTTCGGACTTTTTCATAATTTATTTGCAACCTCCTGTGTGTGTGCATAGACCTAGTCTAGGTCCAGCTCTCTGATACTCCCTGGTACATACTGTACTGTAAAACCCCTTGATCCTGCAATCTAAGGTCAACATAAGGTTAAAGCTGTCCTACTAATCAACCCATGTCACATTCCATTATCCTCAATTATACCCTAAATATGAGACTACTAAGGCATTTTCAATGTATCATCATCTGGCCTATTAGAACCTGAGGAGGTGAAGTTAGGAACCATGTGGATCGAAAAAAAATGAGATCAGTTCCACTCAGATCTAGGGAATTCCAGACATTTACATTTGTACTTAGGTTGAAAAAAAAAGGCAGATGGTGAGTGAGTAAATGAATTTGGCCTTAGTGTCACCTCATGAACCTCAAACAGGAAATCATAAGAATTCCTAGACACCCAGGTAGGGTTAAAAAAAAATGTAAATAAGAACATTGTTACATTTTGCTCATGTGCACTTTAGGAACCTTGGGGTGCTGGTAATTGTGACTTTACGATAAGGCAATCTTCTGTGTATGAGGCTGCATTTGTGTTGTAATTCAGGTGCAAAGAACAATATTTCACATGATTTCTTTAAGCAGGTGAATGAAATGGTGGATTTAGAGGAGCCTGCCTCCCTGGACACAGTCGGAGCTGTTGTTGTGGATCAGAAAGGGAATGTTGCAGCAGCTGTCTCTAGTGGAGGTTTAGCTATGAAACACCCAGGGCGAGTAGGCCAGGTAAGAATCACTGTTCTTTTTGTGAGGTGCCAATAATTCCAATTTGCTGCCGTCAGGGAACATTTAAACTGCTGAGGACTGTTTTTAAATTCTTGGAATATTTTTTCTTTATGTGAAGTCTATTCCACAGTAGTAACAGATATGTCTTTGTTTATCTTACTCTCTCTTTTTTTTTTTTTTTTTTTTTTCCTAAGGCTGCTCAATATGGGTGTGGCTGCTGGGCAGAAAATGCCCATGATGGCAGACCTTATTCAACAGCTGTGAGTACTTCAGGTATGAACACAACCTTGTTGTGAAATATGTTTTTGAGTCTTGAAAATGCAACTTTCTGCATATATTTTAGACATCCCACTTTTAAGCAAGTTAGAAAGATCATAGCACAAGTATTTATTATCTGACAGTTATAATCTGTAGCTGAATCTTCTTGTTCTTACTGATTGTCACAGGATGTGGAGAGCATCTGATGCGTACCATGTTAGCTAGAGAGTGCTCCACAGCTATGCAGGCTGACAACGCTCATCAGGCTCTGCTGGAGGCTATGCAAAACAAGTTTATTGGTGAGAACCTTTGACTTTATCATATGTCTGATTCTTTACCACTAAATTCTTGAAAACATCCAAAACCTACCACGCACACACACTATATACACTCACAGAGCACTTTGCTCTCAAAACAGCCTCAATTATTTGTGGTATGGATTCCGCAAGCTCTTGGAAACATTATTTGGAGATTCTGGTATATGTTAGGCATCACAGAATTCCTGCAGATTTTTCAAATCTCTATTTCTACCTTATCCCAAAGTTGTTCTATTGGATTCAGATCCACTAAGTGGGAAGGCTACAGAAGAACCATTGTCATGTCACGAAACCTTTTGGAGACGACTTATGCTTTGTGACATGGTGTATTATCATGCTGGAAGTAGACATTAGAAGATGGGTAATTTGCGTTTATAAAGGGATACACATGGTCAGCAACAATACTTAAATAGGTAGTGATATTCAAGTGATGATTAATAGGCCCAAAGTGTGCCAAGAAAACATTCCCCAAATATTTCTCACTTCTACCAGCCTGGAGTGTTGACACCAGACAGGGGGGGTCCATGGATTCATGCTGTTGGTGCCAAAATTCTGAGCCTACTATCTGTATGCCTCAGCAGAAATTGAGATTCATGAGACCAGGCTATGTTTTTCCAGTCTTCAATTGTCCAGTTTTGGCAAGCCTATCCAAACTGCAGCCTGAGTTTATGATCTTCGCTGACAGAAGTGGAACTTGGTATGGTCTTCTTACTGTTGTCAATGAGTGTTCTAAATTTAATTATATTATTGTATTGTTAAAAAAAAAAATCAGTTGCATGGGCTGGGCACAGAATTTCTTTTTGCAGGATGGCCCCAGGGCAAAATCTTGATAATTCATGGGGAAAGTTCTACCTGATTTGCCCAGTGAATACGGATATTGCCACCTGATTAGTTAGGATTAGGTTTAGGGTTAGGGACTGATGACATTCACTGGACAATCGGCAGTACTTTCATCATGAATACTGATGAGATTTCCCTGGCCACCCTGCAAAAAGAAAAACTGGGCCGCTGCACTGAACGCATTGCATGGGGAGACAGGAGTTATACAATGTTACTTTCATTGATTGCTCATCAGCACAAGTCACTAAGAGCATTGCATTTGTTTATTTGTAATGTGTTCACTGTAAAACTTTTAGCTGTAAATTTACAGTAAAATACTGGCAACGAAGGACTGCAATTTTATGGAAATACCTCTGTAATCAACATTTTCAGTGTAGTACTGTTATTACCAAATAAAAATTATTTTACATTACACTGCACAAACAAAGTTTTTGCTTCTTGAACACTGTTGGGTGTTTTTTATTCAGATTTTTGGGTGCTGATCACGAATATCACATCAAAATTTACCCATCACCTACCGTTTCAGAGAAATCTTCAGTTTTGTCATGATTTTTTCTTATATTTGTATCCAAACATTTTAACTGCCGTAAGTGACTTATCAACAACGGTTTGTGCAGACTAGGCATGTCCAAGCATGGAATCAGGCCACGTTGGAAGCTGTTCTGTGGAAGATGACATCCTGGGCATGCCTGGGCAGGTCTGAACGAGCTTGACTCTGTATCAGCATGCTATAAAGGTGACTTGCAAACACCGATCCTGCTCATTTGGTTAATATAGATAGTCAGTGTGTATGTATAGTATCAGTATAGTAAAGTATAGTGTCTGTAGCAATATAAGAGTAAGTCAGCTTGATGCTATAGATGTTTTGGTGTCGGGCGATATGTCTCGTCAATGTCGTAATGGCAGTGATACATCCTGCTATATCTGTGGCGAATATACACTTGTGCCTCAGTTCGATGATTGCTCTTGTGAAGAAAGCTTATCATCTGTATGTCGGCTGCAAAATAGGTGATCAAGACAAGCAATGGGCGCCTCACATTTGTTGTGCGACATGTGCTGTCAGTCTCAGAGGCACTCGAAAGACGATGCCGTTTGCTGTTCCGATGATATGGCAAGAACAGAAAGACCATGTGAAGGACTGTTATATTTTTGTTAGACTAATGTGTCTGGTTTCTCTGCCAAAAACAAGAAGTCAATTGAATATCCTAATCTGCCTTCAGCAGTGAGACCCATGCCACATGACGACAGTCTTCCAATTCCGAAACCACCAGAGGATTCGACCTTAGACGAATGAGATGAAGAAACTGCAATGCAGGGTACTGACAGTGATGTTGACCCAGATTTTGAACCGTGCTCATCAGGCGATCCACATCTCATAACACAGTCCGAATTGAATGATTTGGTCAGAGATTTGGGTCTGTCAAAAGCAAAGACTGAGCTGCTGGGTTCAAGACTGCAGGAATGGTGTTTGCTGTCACCAGGTGTGAAAATTTTTTGTTTCGAGACCAACATCATGATATAACCTAATTTTTTGCAGACGTCGACAGTCTCTGTTTCTATTGTGACATTGAATGATTGTTCTCGGCCTTGGATTGTGATCACAACCCGGAAGAGTGGCGTCTCTTCATTGATTCGTCAATGTTAAGCCTGAAAGCTGTTTTGCTACACAATGGCAACATTTATCCTTCAGTACCTGTTGGTTATGCAGCACACATGAAAGAAATGTATGAGAATATGGAACTGTTACTGAAGTACGTTCAGTATACCAGGTACAACTAGAATATCTGTGGAGATCTTAAAGTCATTGCTCTGTTACTAGGACTGCAGCTTGGCTATACAAAGTACTCTTGTTTCATCTGCAAATGGGACAGCCGTGCCAAAGAGTCGCACTATTCTCGACAGAACTGGCCACTCTGTAAAAAGTTAGTTCCAGGACAGAAAAATGTGGCACATGAATCACTTGTCGACCCGGCAAAGATATTTTTGCCTCCTCTTCACATAAAACTGGGACTCATGAAGAATTTTGTGAAAGCAATGAACAAGGAAGGCGAAGGTTTTCATTATTTAATACAGACGTTCCCAAGAATAACTGATGCTATGATCAAAGAGGGCATTTTTGTGGTTCAAAGATCTTTTAGTTGGGCCAGAAAAAGTTGCCTGGAAACCCTTCAAAGACGTTGCTGACAATTTTCTGGGCAATTGCAGAGCCCCAAACTACATTCAGCTGGTATACAAACTTCTCAAAGCATACAAGACAATGAAGTGCAACATGTTACTCAAGATTCATTTCCTCCACTCACACTTGGACTTCTTCCCAACAAATCTTGGTGCTGCCAGTGACGAACATGGTGAAAGGTTTCACCAGGACATTGCTACGATGGAGAAACGATACCAGGGCAACTGGAATCCCTCAATGCTTGCTGACTACTGTTGGACACTGCAACGTGATGTACCCGACACTGAATACAAAAGAAAATCAGGAGCAAAACACTTTTAGTTCTGCTGAATTTAATAGTTTATGCGAACTGTAAGCGTGACTAAATACGTTATTGTCAGTAAACATATAAATGTCTATTTCTCAGAGTTCCTATGTGATGCAGTAAAACCAAAACTATATTTGTGCATACCCAGTAGGTACCTGTTACAATCAGCAAAAACTTTTCAGGAAGCAAGACTTTAAAAAAAAAAATAAATTGTTGCGCAGTGTTATTAAACAGTGTTGACTACAGCAATACAGTGTTTTTTGTTGTATTTTTGAGCCAGTCCCAACAGACTTCTGGTGAGAACCAGGGTACACCCTGGATAGGTCATCAGGCTTTTGCAAGGCTAACACAGAAGCCAGACAGCCATTCACACTGACATTTTGGGCAATTTAGAGTAGGCGTTTGATCTAATCTGCATGTCTTGGACTGTGGGAACCCTGAGGAAACCCATACAGGTACGAGAAGCATGCAAACTCCTCACATAAAGGCGGTCCCCTGATTGACCCCAGAACCTTCTTGCTGTGAGGTGACAATGCTAACCACTGTACCACCATTCCTGCCACGAATTATTCAGTAAAATAAACATCAAAAGATGTGATTTGCTGTTGTCACAATTTTATTTTCAAGGTAGAGTCCTAAAAAAATTACACAGTGCTTACAGGAATACGGTTGCTGGTGCTAGTGACTGTTAGTACTGGGACTTGGTTCATTCATCTTCATTCATCATATTATTCAGCCTCAAACAATGCCAGAAAAAATCTAGAATTTTAAAGGAGCTGAAAAAAAAAATCTGAGAATGTGATGTCTGCAGTGTAATATTGTATTAAGGATGAAACATGCTGAAAAGAAAACCGCTGTATTTTTACACCAATTCTGTTATCGTTTTATGGAAATACACTAAAATACTTGTAAATTTACAGTACAGGGTACAATATAGGTACATAAGTCTTTTAAAAGTATATACTTTATATAGTAGTTGTCTCTCCTTATATTGTTTTGCCTTTTTATTTATATAATGGACAAAAATAGGTATTCAGATGGTCAGAACTTGTGTTATTTTTTAAAATGGAATAATCAAATGCCATTTTGGCCAACTTTGACAGTGCCAGGTCTTGCCATTGTAGCCCGCCTTCCCCAAAGTTCTATGTGTTGTGCATTCTGTGATGCTTTTCTACTAATCACAGTTATACTGTGTGCTTTTGTGAGCGACCCTGCCGCCCCTCCCTGGCCCAGCCCAGGGAGATAACCCAGGAATCTGCTCGATGTGGCCAAGGAAGCTTTGGGGAGCAGCCATCACTCTTATACTTAATTGAATATATACAGAAATCAACCTCATCGATCCTGTCATAAAGGACTATATAGGAGCAGTTCAATGGGAACAGGAAAGAGTCTATAACCATCCGGCACAGCCCAGAGAGTTTCAGCCAGAAGACTGGGACCTTCTGCTCTTCCCAAGTGCTAACTGCAAATTCCTGGCCCGTTGGCAAGGCCCCTATACCATCAACAAAAAGGTGTCAGAATACACAGTGCATCACAGTTTGTTGTATATGGGGGTGCATAGTTGCAGACCAGTCAGGGTGCCCATCGTGACTTTGAAACATACAACATACCCAAGAGTTGTTGAAGACCATGTGCACCCTTTCATGGAAACTGTATTCCCTGATTGCTGTGGCCTCTTTCAGCAGGATAGTGTGCCCTGCCACGAAGCATAAATGGTTCACGAATGGTTTGAGGAGCACAACTATGAGTTTAAAGTGTTGACTTGGTCTCCAAACAATCAAACATCTATGGGATGTGCCGGACAAAAAAGTCCAATCTGTGGAGGTTCCACCTTGCAACTTACAGGACTTAAAGGATCTGCTGCTGATACCACAGCACACCTTCAGGGGCTAGTGGAGTCCATGCCTTGAGGAATCATGGCTGTTTTGGAAGCAAAGGTGGGGGGAGAATTTATTTAAAAGCTTGGGCAATGGAAAGTCAGCAATACATAGAGACTAAAATCATGAGAAATGTAAGCACAAGCTTGCAATTCCTTGTAACACAGGAATAGTTTTTTCTAAACTACAACACAATTATGACACTAGCACTAACAAACACAGTTGTGATGAATGAAATACGGAAATATTATATTTTTTTTACCCAAAAAATATAATATTAGGTTTCTGTGTTATCCAGTTATGACCGAGAACCCAGCAAGCCACTTTGAGGTAGAAGTAAACCTAAAACAATGAAAGTATGCAAGAAGACAAGCTAGGGAAATTGTAAGAAACCAAGTGGAACCTCGGGTTACGAATGCATCTGAACACGTACAAATGGGTTACGACCAAATTTCGGAGACCTAAATTTCGCATCAGTTCACGGCCACACGCTCTCTTGGCTAACAAAAATGCTGGCAAAGTCTCGCATTTCCGAAAAGTTTTAATGCACAGGAAAAGGCAAGTCACATTAGACTGCTATTTCGTGAAGTCTGGTCCACCAGCTAAACAGCTAAAACACCAGAAGCCCCTAAAATAGAAGAAATCGCAAGAGAGAAAACTCTTTAACATCCCTCCGTCACAGACCCAGACTCTCCCTCAAAACTGTAAGCTCCTCTAAACCCAGCTTCCTCCTCACTTCCTTCACGCCAGAACTCGACTCATGCAAGTTTAGTTTTCTTGGTTGTTTAGGGTTAGTTTTTGTAAAAATTAATGATTTTTCAAACATTATTTTTTCCCTGTGCTTAACTCGAGATTAAAAAAAGTGTATACAGAAAGCGGTAAGGCTGTAGTGCAAACTTGGCCTTGCATGAGCTCGTGCAGTGTTAGTTTTCTCTGTTGTTCAAGGTTTTCTCAGTGTTATTCAATGTTTTTAAATTTATTTACTATTACACTGTGCGTTCTATAGTATAATTAACTATTATTGTGCTTAAAAATAAATACATGTAGTTTGTATGGTCTGGAATGGATTAATCATATTTACATGCAATCCTATGGAGAAATTACATTCTGGTCATGACCAAATCTGGAACCGATCGTGGTCGTGACCCGAGGTTCCACTGTATCATGGAAGTTTGTTACTTGTGCTTTGCTTGAAAGAGTTGTTGCTTACCTTCAGACTTGATCGCTTTGCTGTGTTCAGAGGGTTATGACGGCAGGAGCTTTGAAATTTTTCTTGAAGTTTAGAAGTTCTGTGCTGCTCTGCAAGGGTTTACTGACTGTAGAGTTCTTGTAGGATCTTGATGTTGCAAATGGAACTGGCGCGTTTGCTAAGTGGAGGTTCGTACAGTGAGCAGGCAAAGAGCTTCTGAATAGTTTAATATTCTTGTTGCAGGTTATAACAGTGTATGCAATGTTGAGATTCATATAAGAGAAGAAATGTAGAGCTTTGTGGAGTTTTGTGCAGTGAACAGAAGAAGAGTTCTGTGGAGATTTGTGTGCTTACATGGTGCTAAACGTTTCGTTCCAGGGATACTTATGGCATCACAGTGCAGCTCTTTGTGTTGAAGAAAAAGTGCTTTCGCCTAGCATGAGGGAGAGTGTTTTAACATTGTGGATTATGATTTTCAAGTAGGTTTTTCAAGGTTGTGTTAGGCCCCTTAGTACTAGTGAAGTGTAATGTTAATGCTACAGAATGCAAAGACATTTTACACAATTACATTTTTGTGGCTACACTTTGGGGAATACTTTAATATTCAAGCATGTCTGTACCCATGTACCTAAAAAAGTAAGGTCATGCCATGATTTCGCTAGATTGGTGTGGAGGAGCTCCAGTGATCTGCACACTAACTGATTGAACATCTTTGGGATAAATTAGAATGTGCATAGCCAGTCCTTCTCCTGCAAAATCAGTGCCTGGCCTCAGCAATGCTCTTTTGCTTTAGAATGTAGGATGATCAGCAAGCTTATATTGCAATGGTGGCTCAATGCGTGAAGCTCTGGGTTACTGATCAGAAGGTTGGGTGTTCAAGCCCCACAGCATTTCCAAGCTGCCACTGGTTAGCCTGAGAGCTTCTGGGAGATGCACAGCACTCCTCTGGCTCATACCCTTTTTGATCTTGGACCTCTTGCAGGTTGCAATCACTGCGATCTCATCTCATGGCGCAAGTGGAAAGCAAGATATCGTACTTCAAAATTTCACACCTTTGGATTTTCTGACAGTACCACCTATAATAAAAATCAAAGGACAGCTTTCAGATGTAAATGCTGCTGCCAATCATTACTGTGAATGATTAAATGTCATCTAAATCAGCACTGGCCTGTGCATGAAATGTGCAAGAGATGTTGATACTTTGCTGGATCTCCAAACATGCCAAATGGAAAATTGTAAAATTGGCGTAACCCAAGTGGAGTGGAAAAGGATTTTTTTTCTAAAGATATTGAAGTCTGTATTACCCCTTTGGTCCAATCCATTGTTGAATAAAATTGAGCCATGCCTAACCA
Organism: Synodontis membranacea; assembly: GCA_025674565.1. Lineage (NCBI taxonomy): Eukaryota > Metazoa > Chordata > Actinopteri > Siluriformes > Mochokidae > Synodontis > Synodontis membranacea. The sequence goes on along the minus strand of JAOVYU010000039.1, from coordinate 8,041,197 downwards.
ATTGAGCAGTTCATCAATGTGTGGCATTGGGGGGTGTCAAATTTAGACACCACAGTGACTTATCTAAAGTTCACCCCAAAACAGACTTACCTGTTGGCAATGGGCATCAAGATCATTGGACTGCTCCTATCATTTTAGAACTCCTTGATTACTCCAAGTATTAAGTATCCAAGGATTAAGTCAAACATAGCCTGGAGTTCATACTGAACCACATTTATTTGTGTTCAAGTGAATGGTAAGGTGGATGTGTCCAACTGTGCCTGGACGAGTCTTAATTTGGTGCTGTTTGAGGTCTATGTGTCCAAGGGAAATGCAAAGATTTGCTTTGCAACCCAGCAACTTGTGGTTGCACCTTTTAGATTTAGTTGTAGTTCCAGCTCCCCCCTCTTGGGAACCACCATCAAGCCCATGTTTGTTTGTTTGACCTCATAGTTGACTTTTCTGACTCACCATGTGACCTCAAAGGGTCCTTTCCACTTTGCACATAATTTAAAGCTCAATGTGAGTAGTAGAATGAGTACCTTATCTCACAATTTTACTAGGTAATGATTCCTCCTACCAGTTTTCCCTAATTGACATCCAAGATGTCACAGGGCTTGCACCTACAATAATTTGAATCGGGAGAACCCAGTGGACACTTGTGGGACCTCTGATACTACAAATATAACAGGGGTTCAAGCCACTTTTGCCAATTCCGAGCAACATATTGAACAAGTTTATGAATTTGATTAAAGCTTCTGGGTTTGGTTAAACTATTCGAACAGCCCACCTGTGTGAAGATGCTAAACACTAGTGTGACTCTATTTAATCCTTAATAATATGGACACTTTGCAAAGAATGTGTGACGTGAAAGCAGTGCCATGGCCTGGATCTCTGTCAGGATCCCAACTTCGTATATAACTTGTAAAACTGCCTTTGCAACACTGCATGCTGAGATGTTAGCGAAAAGCCAATGATTCTGGGTATTGCACTGTGTATTCCACTACAACTAGACCAAAGCAGTGCTCTTGTGCAATTGGTTCTAATGGGCTGAGAAGGTACACGCCAATTTCAAAGAGGACCTCGATCAATGGAAGGGAGTGCAGTGGCGCTTTAGGGGTGGATGGTGGATTCATCAGTTGACATTTGTAACATGATGCACACCACCTACAAAGATTTTCCAGCTAAGCCATTAGGAATTTACCCTGAGATGCCCCAAGTGCCCAGCCACGGTGAACCAAAGTGAATAGCATTTCCATACAGCTCTTTGGTGCCAAAAATTGGGTCATCTCTTCCTTGGTCCTGCATCATTTGATATTACCTATCTTTAATAACTGTAAAATGTGTGTGGGATAGGAGAACATTAGGCTGAAATTGTGGTGTGCCTTAGAGTTTTGTTATGCCTGACTGCTCCATAGAGAAATCACTGAGTGATTTTATTTTTCAAGGGTTTTATGCCTGAAACCCTTGACAATTTTCCCCAAGGATAAATCGATGGGTGAGGCAAGGACTAACTGCTTCCGCTTCTCTGTGCTTTTGCCACCGCGATTTAAATCGGAATTTAATTTAATTTGATTCTGGTGCACAACATCCCTGTGCACACACCACTCCTGCACTTGCATGCATTTCCCAATCCCCGGCACTGAATCAGATATTGATGGACGCTGGTCTAGTTACACCCACAGTCCACCAAGGCCTGATATGTACTCCCTTGTATACTCCCCCTTGTATGGGAAGTTCCCCCTGTGTGCAGAGAAAAAGAGAACGGCGTTGGCCATTAGAGAGAAAACAGAGGGTAAAACGGAGTTCAGGTGCTGGTTTCGGGTTCCTGGCACATTGACCCTGGGTAGAGGGCCTGAAAGAGCTAAAAAATTTGAAAGGAGAGCTGGCTGCCAGAACAGACAATGCCAGGTGATCCTCCAGTCAAGGGATGCCATTTGGTGGCATTGCACCCACTCTACTGTTCTTGCTGGAACTTTCTGCCTCAGGGTCTGGTACTCCAGCTGCGCCCTTGGTGGGCAGGTGCTGGATGGTGAGCTGGGCTTCCCCAACAGCAAAGGGAGAAGGTATTTCGCAGAGGCAATTTAAGGATCAGACCTTTAGGGGGACTCGGCTCCTCTATGAATACAAGGCCTTGAAAAAGTTTTCAACCTCCCTGCAGAATTTCACTGAGGAGAATCCACATTTGATAACAGTTAATAATTGTTTAGTCCACTGCAATGAATATGGGCAAAAGAGAAACTGCCTTGGCATTAAAACTATGAGGTCTTTACTACCTGTTCACTTTCTCACCTGGTTCTTCTTGCTCTCTCTCTGCCAATTCCATCCTTCTCTCTCTCCGTCTCTCCCTCTTTGTGATTCACACAGGATTTTGTGGGACTATGGTGGGTGGACCTTGCTTGGATCCTCATGCTCCAGTGTAAGAAAACTTTGTATATTTTGACGTTAAATGAATCAATCTAGAGAGCAAATTTCAAAGATTAAATTTATGAAGATTTGTGCTCCAGACAGTATTTATTAATCAACACACTGGTTGTATACAGTAATCAGGTCACATCCACAAAGATGGTAAAAGAATTTAACAGTTCACAGTTTTTTTTCTTTAGAAAATATAAAATACTGAATAGAGAATATACAGAATAAGATACTTAATTTTAGCCCAAAGGGTATGTGTGTGTGTGTTTGTGTGTGTACACAAAAGTATTGGGACAAACCTTAATTATTGAATTCATTTGTGAAACAAAATGGGTCATTTCGAAGAGCTCTGTGACTGAGTGTGGTACTCTGATGGGATGCCACCTTTGCAATAAGACAGGTTGTGAAATTTCATCCCTGCTGGATATGCCACAGTCAACTGTAAGTGGTATTATTCGCAAATGGAAGAGTTTATGAACAGTAGCAGCTCTGCCATGAAGCAGAAAACCATTTAAAGTCACAGACTGGGGTCAGGGACTACTATGGTCCATTGTGCATAAAAGTCGCCAATGCTCTGCTGATGCTATAGCTGAAGAGTTCCAAACTTCCAATGGCATTAATGTACGCACAAAAACTGTATGTTGAGAGCTTCATGGAATGGGTTTCCAGGGCCTAGCAGCTGGATGCAAGCCTCACATCACCAATTCCAAGTTGGATAGGGTAGTGTAAAGCACACCACCACTGGACTGTTGAGCAATGGAAACGTTCTATTGAGTGATGAATCATGCTGCTCTGTTTGGCAGTCAGATGGGCGAGTCTAGGTTTGGTGGATGCTGGGAGAACATTACCTGACTGACTGCATTGTGCCAGCAGTGAAGTTTGGTGGAGGAGGGATAATGATGTGGGGATATTTTCTGGGTTTTTCCAGTGAAGGGCAGTCTTGATTCTTCAGCACACCAAGACATTTTGCACAATACTGTGTTTAAAACTTTGTGGACACAGTTGGGAAAGGACTTTTTCTCTTCCGGTAGGACTGTGCCCCAGTGCACAAAGTTAGGTCCATAACCACATGGTTGGATGAGTTCAGTGTGGAAGAACTTGACCGGCCTGCACACAGCCCTGGCCTGAACCCCATCGAACACCTTAGGGATGAACTGGAATGGAGATTGGAAGCTCACTTCATAAATGGTCTGATAAATAAATGGGCATAAATTCCGACAGAAACACTCCAAAATCTTCCAAGATGAGTGGAAGCTGTTATAGCTGCAATGGGGGACCAGCTCCATGACCATATCCCTGTTGGTCATGCTTCCCAATACTTTTGTACACACACACACATGCAGTGACAAAAATGTTAAGCACCCAGAAGGAATGGTCCAATTTGGATGTAATTTGTTACACATGCAGGCCAACAATATGTATATAAATGATTTGATTTGCAAGGAGCTGGCATATCTAGTCACTAGACACAAAGGACACAGCATTACCAGCACTTGACTGAGTTTGATAGAGGTTGCATTGTGCGTTTGCATGAGGTCAGGTGGTTGTGTCATGCAATTGCCTGTCGTGGGGGCATACAGCTGTCACAATGGCTTGATGCTGAAACCAGTGGGTGCCTGAGGGCATCCACACATGTAGTGAAGGTTCTGGTTTCCCAAGACTGACCATACCAAGGGAGGTACATCATATTGTGTGCCAAGAATTACAGAATCCCATGACATCTGGACCTGCCATCTGGACAGGTATTGGACACTCTACAACTCCCCATATCATCCCACAGCATGTGTCGACGTAGGCTGCCGCCAATACCAGCGCAGAGACTGCTACGTTTGGTGTGTTGCCGTTGCGTGGACTAATGACGTGTGGAATCAGCTCAGACGTCAACTCCGACCCCATGCCAATCTGTGTGTGTGTATGTATGTATCTGTGTGTGTGTATGTATGTATGTATGTGTGTGTATATATACATACACACACACTACCAGTGAAAAGTTTGGACACACCTTCTCATTCAATGGTTTTCTTTTATTTTTATTATTTTCTACATTGTAGAATAATATTGAAGACATCAAAATGATGAAGAAACACATATGAAATTAGGCAGCAAGGGAACATTTTGTCCTCAAAGTTGATGTGTTAATAATAAAAAATGGGCAAGCATTTGGATTTGAGCGAGTTTGATAAGGGCCAAATTGTAATGGCTACATGACTGGGTCAGAGTCTCCCAAAAACAGCAACTCTTGTGGGGTGTTCCCAGTCTGCAGTGGCCAGTGTCTATCATAAGTGGTCCCAGTAAATAACAGTGGTGAACTGGTGACAGGGTCATCGGGGCCAAGACTCCTTGATGCACGTGGGGACTGAAGGCCGGCCCGTGTAGTCCGATCCAGCAGATGAGCTACTGTTGCTCAAATTGCTGAAGAAGTTAATGCTGATTCTGATAGAAAGGTGTCAGAATACACAGTCCATTGCAGTCCGTTGCGTATGGGGCTGCATAGCCGCGGACCAGTCAGGTTGCCCATGCTGAGAGAAATATGTTCTTTTTTTTTTTATGAAAAACATACAGTGGCTGCCAAAACAAAAACAGGTAAATTCTCATTTGATGCTAGACCAATGGAGATAATTGATGAGGACGTTTTAAAACATTCATTTCAGAACAATTATTTCTATCATGTCTCAGGTGGATAAGCCAGATTTGCCAGGTCTGCTTGAAAAAGTTGGCCCCATTGCACCATTAACACCAACCAAACCACAAGAAACCAGGCTGTACAACAAGTAGTAGTTCGCAGTTTTCCTTAATATCTAATTTGCCAATATCCTAATATAACCTCTTATTACCCTTTTTATTATTACAGTCCCCTCTGAAAGTACTGGAATGGCAAGGAGAGTACTTTTGTTTTTTGCTATACACTGAGGACATTCAGATTTGTTATGGGATGATAATTCTTTTAACTTTTATTTCCTAATATTGATACCCAGATGTGTTAAACAGGTTTTGTTGAACTCACCCATTTTTCAGGTGATTTTAAATATTATTGGAACATGTGGCTGTATGTGCAACTGTGCCCTGTTTGATTGTTTAAACAATTAATAACGCTGAATGTTTACTCTTGGTTTGGCTGCATTTGTTATTAAAAAGTGTAAAGCAAAATGAAGACCAGAAAGCTGCCTGTGGAAGCAAAACGAGGCATTTTGAAGTTGAGGACAAAAGGAAAATCAATCAGAGCCATTGCATAGCCAATACATTTATTTGAAATGTCCTGAAAAAGAAAGAAACCACTGATGTACTAACAACCAGGCACCGAAATGGTTTTCCAAGAAAAGCAACAGCAGTCAATGACAAACATAGTGAGAGCTACAGTATATAGAAAAACCCAAAAACATTGTGAGTCATTGTGAGCAGAAACATAGACTATACCACAAGATGCAAACTACTCATCGGTAAGAATCATAAGGCCAGATCGGAATTCACAAAGAAATATAGAGATGAGCCACATAAGTTATGAAAGTATTAACCTATTCTTAAACTATTATAAAAGGTACAACTATTTATGTAAAAATTGTGTAAAGATGGAGATTATGTCTTTACAGGCTCACCATTTCTGGCCAATGAGGATGGTGTACTGGGTGGTATAATTGTTCTAAGATGCTGTAGATGCGGGGAGGACCACAGCTCTAGCAATTTACAGGCCTTACTTGGTATGTTCTATACTCCTAATGCATCAAACACTCACACTTTAGTGCAATTATATATTTCATCAACACAATGTAATAAGTATCCAAACCTTCTGTAAGGGCACTTGGGCATTAAATAAACATTTTTGTTTTGCTTTTAGTAATTGTGCAAGATTTGAAGAAGTTGCAAATTTCTACTTTCTTTAAAAAAAAAAAAAAAATGCAATTTTCTGTGTTTTCCAGTGTTTCTGGAACAACAAACAAAAAATGTTTGCTATTGGTTATAAAATATGGTTAAAATATGGCAAAAATGTTTGTTCCATGCAAAGAAATCATATTTTATTTGGGTAAGAAATAGAAGTACAGTCAGTGTACTGTATGGATACTGTAACACTGATATGCTGATCATCTATTTTGAAGTGGGAAGCTGGGATATTTCTTAGTATTTTTGGGATTGTA
>JAOVYU010000039.1:8007909-8017935 GCA_025674565.1 Synodontis membranacea | reverse complement strand
CGTGGGGTGGCTTAACTCGCATGTAATTTGTCTGCGCGTTTCCACTAAACCACTACCGTAATAACTACAGAAGCTGCACCGGTTAAAATAGAAGCGCCCCGTCAGGTTTTAAATCATAACCTTATGGTTTTAGCGGTAGGTCTGGGTCCGTGTGGGACAGATTCTGGGTCCGGACCCGGACCGCGGTCCGCCAGTTAGTGACCCCTGCTTTAGGATGTTTTGGGCACTTTTCAAACAGCAGGAACTGTACAGTCCATCTAGGGAGGGGAGTGGACTGCCAGTGATTTTCTCGGCAGTATTTCTGATCCCTTGAAGCACCTTCCTTTCAGCAGCTGTGCAGCTGGGAAACCATACAGAGATGCAGTATGACAGAATGCACTCAATGGTGCAATGATAGGACACAAGCAGCTGCTGTGTGAGATGAACCTTCCTGAGTTCTCTCCGAAAGTGTACGGTAATCTCTGCTGTGCCTTCTTGATGAGAGCAGTGGTGTTGGACAGGGCGTTCTCGATGTATACGCCCAGAAACTGGAAGGTGGAGACCTTTTCCACACATTTCCCATTGATAAAAAGGAGCCGAATGACAGTCTTTTTTCTCCTGTAGTCCATAATCAGCTCCTTGGTCTTTGATATATTTAGAACCAGATTGCTTTCTGAACACCACACAGACAGCCGTTTCACCTCATTGTGGTACGCCGACTCGTCCCCCCCAGAGATGAGCCCCACCACGGTGGTATCGTCAGCAGACTTGTTAATACTATTGCTATATTATATACTAATGATATATACTACTATATATAGATATATATACTAATGCTATATAACAGGAACACAATCGTGGGTGTACAGAGTGAAGATCAGGGGGCTCAACACACAGCCATGGGGGAGCCAGTACTGAGGCTGAGGTCCAAGGAGATGTAAGAACCTACTCTTACCCTCAGGGAGCAATTTGCCAGGAAGTCTCTGATCCATAAGCAGATGGAGTAGAATAGACCCAGATTCAATAACTTTGACACCAGTCTGTGAGGAAGGATGGTATTAAATGCAGAGCTAAAATCTACAAAAAGTAGCCGGGTATAGCTCCCCTGCTGCTCCAGATAGGTCAGAGCAGGATGGAGACCGGTTGCTATGGTATCCTCTGTAGACCTGCTCGCTCTGTAAGCAAACTGGTGTGGGTCCAACCCACCTGGGAGACTTGAGGTAATGTGTGTACAGACCAGTTTCTCGAAGCACTTCATAATAACTGGTGTTAGTGCCACAGGATGATAATCATTCAGGTTGCTGATTTTGGGCTTTTTAGGGAGTGGTACAATGATAGAAGACTTTAAGCAGAGCGGGACGGTGGACTGGGATAAAGACTGGTTGAAGATCTTGGTAAAGACACCCCCCAGCTGGTCGGCACAGTTCTTCAAAACATGTCCAGCAACGCCATCGGGTCCAGCAGCTTTCTTCGGGTTCACCGTCCTCAATGCTTCGTCTCACCTCATGCTCCTCCACCATGAGGACATGGCTGCTGTTTGCCTGCAGTTGTAACATAGCTGCCACTGGTGACTTAACCTCAAAACGGGTGAAGAAATGATTGAGTTCTTCTGTCAGCGAGGCGTCACCACCAGCAGCTGAGAGGTTGCTGGATCTATGGTTGGTTATATGCTGGACCCCTTGCCACACCTGCCTTGCATCTTTGCTATAAAAGCAGTCTTCTATCCTCTTCTGATAAGCAGCCATGGCCTTTCTGATGCCTCTCTTCAAGTTGGCTCTGGCAGCACTGTAAAGTGCCCCATCACCAAACCTGAATGCGTTATTCCTCTCACGGAGCAGATGCTGCACTTTTCTAGTCATCCAGGGTTTTCTTTTGGGGTAGACCCGGATGTGCTTGTCCCTTGTAACCATGTCTGTGCAGTATCTGATATAGCCCAGGACTGCCGCTGCATATTGCTCTAGGCCATGATGTTCAAAGACCTCCCAGTCTGTAACCTCAAAGCAGTCCTGAAACTGCAGAGAGGCATCTGCTGGCCATATTTTAACAGTTTTGGATGTAACTGTAGCACTTTTCCTAAGGGGTGTGTAAGCTGGTATTAGGAGCAGGGACAAATGGACTGACTTGCTCAAGTGTGGTAGTGGTTTAGCCCTGAAGCCCCATTTTGATGTTTGAGTTGACCTTATCCAGTGTGTTAGCTCCCGTAGTGGCGCACTTAAGGTGCTGATAGAATTTAGGAAGCACAGTCTTTAAGTCAGTCTGGTTAAAATCTCCTGCTACAATATGCACCCCTTCCGGATATCTGTTCTGTTGACTGCTGATAATATCATGCAAATGTCCAAGAGCCAAGCTAGCGTTGATGTCCGATGGAGTATACAGTACACAGCACTTACCATGACGATCGTAAACTCCCAAGGTAATTAAAAGGGTCTGCATTTAACAGTCACAAACTCCAGATCCACAGAGCAATGGCTGCTTACAGTCACAGTGTTTTTGCACCAGCTGCTGTTGACATAAACACATACCCCCCCCCCCCCCCGCTCTTCCCTGAATCTCTCGTTCTATCATGACGATGTACCGTGTAGCCTGCTAGCTCCACAGCTGTGTCCGCAATGGATGAACGAAGCCAGGTCTCTGTTATGAGTAGAATGCAACTGTACTTCACAATGTTGTTAGTTTCAACCTGTAGCCTCAGTTCATCCATCTTATTAACGAGAGATCATGCATTGGCAAGAAAAATACTGGGAAGCAGCGGTTTATGACGCTGCCTCTGTTGTTGCTCCAGCACGCAGCGCTGCTTTTGCCTACCCCCCCCTTGGCTGCCTTCGATGCCTCCCAGTTGGGATGGTAATCCACAGAGAGCCGGGGGATCTGGCGATATCCTCTGAAATGTTGTGCGAACGGAGAAACTCAGCTGTAACAGCCTGCTCACTGTGTAATCCTATTTCCAGCAGATTGCGACGGCTGTAGATGTTGTGCGCCCGGCAGAATGTTAAAGGGACGAGCAACCACATACAAACAAACACCCAAAAAAAAAATCACCGAAAAGTAGAGCACTGAACTGCTGTGTCTAAGCACGCCGCCATAGTGAAGTATTACGTGAGTAACGTATTGAGTGTTACTCCATACTGAGTGTTACTGAACACTGTTTGTGAGCCTCTTACTTCAACTGTAGAAAGAAAAAGGCTAGAATGAGTGAAACAAAACAGAAGTAAGATACTGCCACAGTTTATAACTCTATTACACTACTACGTATTCAGCTTTAAATTTTTACATGAGGTACTGAGGTTTTTCTGATTTGTATTAGTCATTACAGCCTTTTTTGTATCTACAGTTGAAGTCAGAAGTTTAAATACACCTCAGTATGGACTGGTCAGATTAAAATGATAAAAAAAAAATTGGGTCAGAGATACCATGTAAGCTTATTTCGCATAATTTGTGGCCTAGTAAATATCTATAATTACTTATCAAAACTTCCCATAAAAGCATGTGTTTTAGGTAGTGTATCATTGCCCAGCAAGATTCATATTTGTCATTGCCTCCTATTCTTATTCAATAGAGGAATAACTCACAATGCTGAAATCACTGAACTCAGAATTTATATGGTCAAGAACTGGTTTGTTAAGATTCAAAAAGGTGAATTCGAGCTAGATGATGAACCAAGATGTGGTAGACTAAAGGAAACAGGCAAGGAGATGCAGAAACTGGTGGAAGCAGGTGCAATACAGTCGACTTGAGAGCTGGTAAGATGTTTGAATATCAATTGTTCTACTGTTCTAAGGCATTTGAAGGCTGTGGGTAAGATTCTGAAAGTTGTTAGGTGGGTTCCACATGCACTTTCAGAGAGAAATATTGCTCAGTGGCTTAAGACCTGCATTGCAGGTGACTAAACCTTTATTATGAGCTGCTCAATCCTGCTCGAAAACTGTCAATGCTGAATGTTACAGTGATCAATTGATTTGATCAGTGATTTTCAGACGTCATGTAGACATCACCACTTACATGTAGGAATGCACACACACTTACAGTATTTATATGTAACTTTTCTTACCTTAATTCTCGGAAAATATATCTTTTTCTTTATCCCCTAACACTTTTGCTGTAGATATTTTTTGTTTTATAATGGACTAATGGAATGGAAAACTTTCTTCAAAATGTTCAATTCATTTATGGATTGGGCTTCGTACAATAACAGTATAGAATTTGTGAAGGCTCACTCCTGAGAGAACACATTGAGATTGGGCCTATTGTAAGAAGTTAGGGCAAATTTAGCAACTGGACAAACTTACGACTTGTAACAGGGCCCCATGTCACTTATTTTGATTCTCAAAATGGATGACAGTGTGCCATCAAGTGACAGTCTATTTTGTGTGTCAGTCTTATATAACCAAACCACAGAGAAAGTACATTCAGTATCTGCATTAGAATGCGGCGGACTCAACACTAGCCATGCAACCTTCACCAGTATTGAGAATCTTAGGACACCACTTGCATGGTTCTTGACAAAGATACAGTGCATCCAGAAAGTATTCACAGCGCCCCACTTTTTCCACAATATCCTACACCCAGTACCCCATAATGTCAAAGTGAATCAAGTTTGTTTGAAACTTTTGCTAATTTATTAAAAATAAAACATTCACAGCGTTTGCCAAAAGTGAGCTCAGGTGCATTCTGATCATCCTTCAGACGTTTCTACAACTTGATTGCAGTCCACCTGTGATAAATTCAGTTGATTGGTCATGATTTGGAAAGGCACACACCTTTCTATGAAAGGTCCCATAGTTGACAGTGCATGTCAGAGCACAAAACAAGCCATGAAGTCCGAGGGATTGTCTGCTGCAGCATTGAAGATTCCAAGGAGCACAGTGGCCTCCATCATCTGTAAATGGAAGAAGTTTGGAACCACCAGAACTCCTTGGAGTCAGAAGGGCCTTAGTCAGGGAGGTGACCAAGAACCCGATGGTCACTCTGACAGAGCTCCAGCATTGCTCTGTGGAGAGAGGAGAACCTTCCAGAAGGACAACCATTTCTGCAGCACTCCACCAATCAGGCCTGTATGGTAGAGTGGCCAGACGGAAGTCTCTCCTCAGTAAAAGGCATGACAGCCTGCCTGGAGTTTGCCAATACCCGAAAGAATCTCAGACTATAAAAAATAAAATTCTCTGGTCTGATGAAACAAAGATTGAACTTTTATGTCTGGAGGAAACCAGGCACTCGTCATCACCTGGCCAATACCATCGGTGGCAGCATCATGCTGTGGGAATATTTTTCAGCAGCAGGAACTGGGAGACTAGTCAGGGTCAATGGAAAGATGAATGCAGCAATGTACAGAGACATAATTTATGATAACCTGCTTCAGAGCCCTCTGGACCTTGGGCTGGGATGAAGGTTCATCTTTCAACAGAACAATGACCCTAAGCACACAGCCAAGATAACAAAGCAGTGGCTTCAGGACAACTCTGTGAATGTTCTTGAGTGGCCCAGCCAGAGCCCAGGTTTGAACCTGAATGAACATCTCTGGAGAGATCTGAAAATGGTTGTGCACCGATGCTCCCCATCCAACCTGATGGAGCTTGAGAAGTTCTGCAAAGAAGAATGGGGAAAACTGCCCAAAAATAGGTGTGCCAAGCTTGTAGCATCATACTCAAAAGGACTTGAGGCTCTAATTGCTGCCAAAGTTGCTTGAAAGTATTGAGCAAATACTGTGAATACTTATGTTAATACATTTGCAAAAGTTTCAAATAAACTTGTTTCACTTTGTCATTATGGGGTATTGGGTGTAGAATTTTGAGGTAAAAGATGAATTTAATCTATTTAAGAATAAGGCTGTAACATAGGATATTGTGGAAAAAGTGGAGCGCTGTGAGTACTTTCCGGATTCACATGTAAAACAGACCTCTGACGTAAATTGAAATGTCTGTGCAAGTCAAAACCTCTGAGCTATCAGAACAATTACTTACTGTAATTACGTAAGTCTCTGACATGCTAAGGTCACATTCTAGTAAAAACTTTTGAGTAAAGCTGTTAACCTACTAAATTAGAGTCAGATAATTAACAATTTTTATAAATTGGAGTCAGAGATATCCAGTGCCCTCCACAATTATTGGCACACCTTGAAAAGATTAGCAAAAGGGCTAGAAAAAAAATCCACCTTTTGGTGAAGTGGCATCATGAGAAAATGAGAAAAATCCAACCTTTAATTCCGAGAAAAGCATAGTGTGTTATCGAACAAAAACACAATATGTGTCACAATTATTGGTGCCCCTGGCAATTATTGTGAATGCAATGTAAGGGATGCATGTTTCCCATTTAAATTGTAAAATTTTCAGTTGATTGGAGTGTGTAGGTTGGAATTCATGACTTCCTGATTAACTGGGATACAATATGATTTGGGCAGACAACATTATTGCACATGAGATAAAGTGCCAAGAGTGAGCAGCAGTACAACTGACAATTATTTAAATTGACAGGTTGAATATATATATATATATATATATATATATCAAAGTGCAAAGTATACTTGAGTCTGTAGTGTATAGTACAGTTTGTGTCCGGTGAAATGTGGGTGTTGGAGTTGAGGTGTCGGATGGCTTGATGGTAAAAACTATTCTTGAGTCTTGTAGTCTTGTAGTCCGAGCAGCCAGACTCCTGTATCATCTGCCAGACGGTAACAAGGAGAAGGAGATGGCTGTCGTCCTTGATGATGCTGTGTGCTTTATGGAGGCACTGCTGGAGATAATTGTCCTGAATGGCAGGAAGACTCATGCCTGTGATGTGCTCTGCTGCCTTCACCACTCTCTGTAGTGATTTCTGGCTGTTGGCAGAGCAACTCCCATACCAAAATGTAATGCAGCCTGTCAGCAAGCTCTCGATCGCACTAATGTAGAAATTTGAGGTGATGTTGGCGTTTATGCCAAACTTCCTCAGCCTCCTCAGGAGGTAGACCTACTGGCGAGAATTTCTGATTACATTGTCTGTGTGAAGGGTCCAGGAGAGATCCTTGGTGATGTTTACTCCAAAGAACCTGAAGTTGCTGACCCTTTTGACCTTGACACCATTGATGTGGATGGGCTGATGTTCCCCGACTGGCCATTTCCGGTAGTCCGCTATAATTTCCCTCATTTTGCTGATGTTGAGAGACAGGTTATTATCCAGACACCAGTCATACAATGCCATCACCCCCTCTCTATAGGCTATTTCATCATTGTGTGTAATAAGACCTATGATGGTTGTGTCATCCGCAAACTTGATGATGATGTTGGACCTGTGTTTAGCATCACGACACAGTTGTGAGTGAACAAGGAATACAAGAGGCACATACAATACAAGGGAGGGAGGAACAGATGTGACCTTCGATGCTCAAGTTGCTCAAGGCACTTCTGGGTGGTAGTCGTTCAGATAGGAGATCACTGATTTCTTTGGGACAGGAATGATGGTGGATGCTTTGAAAGAAGTAGGTACCACTGACTGCCTCAGGGAGAGGTTGAAGATGTTGGTGAGCACTCCTGCCAGCTGGTCGGCGCACGCTCTGAGGACCCAGCCTGGGATGCCGTCTGGTCCCGGAGCTTTGTGAGGATTGACTTTTTTGAAGGACCATCTCACATCTTCCATTTTAAGTATTAGAGTGACAGCCTTACTGCCCACCTGAGGATATAACGAGCATATAAGGTGTTGCGTTCATCTGCCAGAGATGCGGTGGGCTGAACATTGCCTGTGTTTTCCTTTTTATAGTCAGTGATGCAGCGCAGTCCATTCCACAATCGCTTGGTGTCAGAGCTGCGGTAGCTGGACTCCACTTTGTCCCTGTAGTCCCTTTTGGCCTTCTTATTGGACTTTCGAAGATCATATCTGGCTGCTTTATATGCATCAGCATCCAGTGAGTTAAAGGCAGAGGTCTGGACCTTGAGCTTAACATGAATCTCTTCATTTACCCAGGGTTTCTGATTTGGATATTTGCAGACGGTGGTTTTAGTCATGACATCGCCTGTGCATTTGCCGATATAACCTATGGCAGAGTCTGTGTATTCATTGATGTTGCCATCAGCTGCATCCTCAAATATCTGCCAGTCAGCTGTCTCAAAGCAGTCCTGTAAGACCCCCTCAACCTCACTGCCCCCTTTGTAAATATCCCTGTTTAAGTCTCTGTTTGTAAATGTCTCTGTATGCAGGTAGCAGCAGTATGGAACAATGGTCTGCCTTACCAGAAACTGGTCAGGGAGGGGTTTGTAGCAGTCCTTGAATGGAGTGTTTGATCACCTCTTGTAGGAAAGGAGATGTGTTGGTAGTATTTAGGGAGAACTTTCTTCATGCTGGCTCTGTTTAAGTCTCCCAACACAATAAATGCCGCTTCTGGGTTAGTGTCCTCATGTCCACTGATGACGTCATACAGTTCGTCCATAGCCGAAGCTTTATCAGCATGTGGGGGGATGTAAGCAGCTGAAAGGAAAAACTGAACTGAACTCCGTCGGGAGGTAAAAAGGTCTAACTTTAATGGTCAAAGACTGAACGTTCGTGAGCAGGATACTGGGCAGAGGAGGCTTGTTGTTTCTCTGTTGGGTTCGGCATGAAACTCCGGCGTGCTCTCCCCTCTTTGTTTTCTTTTGGCGTCGTGCAAGTAAACAAAAGACCCCGGGAAGTACAACGTCCGCGATATCAAAAACTGCTGTAAAGTCTTAACTGGATGATCAACGTAACGTAACGTAAGTGTTTGCCGGTCATACTGAATGTGTGAATGAGCCGTACACACAGAAAGAGCAAGTAATAAAAAAGAAATAATAACGTTTTTGCTGAGATGACTCGGAGCTCTCATCGGTGCGGCTGTCCTACGGCGCATCCGGAAGTAGCGTGTATCAACTGGAACTGTCACAAACTTTATTTGTCCCAAGTTTATTTTGCCCCCACAAACAGTGAGAAGGATGATTAGAGAGACAAAATTTCCAATGGTCACTGTTAGAAAAGTAAAATCTTGGGGGTACCATGTCTCCAAAACCACCATCAGATGCCACCTCCATGCCTCCAGATTATTTGGATGATATGCAAGATAAAAGGATTTTCTGTCAGTTAACCACTAACATAGCACCACAGCACCTGGAGTTTGCCAAACAAACAAAGACATGGCATCATGGACTCCATGAAATACCAGGACATATTAAATCAAAATCTAGCTGCCTATACCAGGAGACTAAATTGGGGTCATCATTGGATCTTTCAGCAGGACAACAATCCACAGCATATGTTCAAATAAACACAAAATTGGTTAATTGACCACAGAATCAAGCTTATGCATTTACCTGAACCCTGTTGAAATCCTTTGGGGTTCACACGTGAGGAACTAGGACCCTGGATGATCTGCAGAGATTCTTTAAAGAGGATAGTCTCAGATGTCCTGCTATGTGTTCTCCAACCTTATAAAATGTTATAGGAGAAGAATCATAGCTGTTTAATTGGCAAAGGGAAGTAGTACAAATTATTAAACGGAGGGGTGCCAGTTATTGTGGCACATGTGTTTTTGTTGAACATGATTATTTCATGATGATGGATTTGGTCTTCTCTGAATAAATTTATTTCAATTAAAGGTTGGATTTTTCTTATATTTCAGTGTGAGATGAAATTACTTCACCAAAAGGTGGATTTTTTTCTAACCATTTTTGCTCAATTTTACAAGATGTGCCAATAATTATAGAGGGCACTAAAAGACAAAATGCTTAAAGATTCATTAACCTTTTATTGTGCCTGTTTCAGTCCTTGGTCATCGGAGAGCAGGGACTAAAGCTGGTGTAATACTTTCTGTGTCCGAGAGTGCACTGTGGTCAGCTTGGAGTAAATTTCTATGGACGTACCCTCTAATATTTTGTGTCTATAAGGACTTGCCTTACACTACGCTACAAGGGCACCAACTGCTCATGCACTGGAAAACCAAAATAGATGCTGATTTTGAAGAGAGGCTCTAAGCATTATAAAGACAGTCAATAATTCAATAATTCCTGGATGGAAAAGTTTTATATTTGTTGTCTGATTTTATATACCTTTACAGTAAGTATTGTATTTTAC
>JAOVYU010000039.1:7997541-8007809 GCA_025674565.1 Synodontis membranacea | reverse complement strand
TCAATAATTCCTGGATGGAAAAGTTTTATATTTGTTGTCTGATTTTATATACCTTTACAGTAAGTATTGTATTTTACTCTGCACTTTAAATTTTTTTTTTTTTTTTTTAACTTTAATAAAATATAGACCACCAAAAAGATGAACTGTTTTACTACTTCCTCTCAGAGGTCTTCAGTGAAAAATATTCTGAAGTTGTAAATCAAAAAAACAGCTGTTTATTAGCAAATTCATGAACTATTGTCATTGAGTGGTCACACATTAGTAAGAATAACAGAAAAAGAGAGTGCTATACCTGAAGGGGACAACACATAATAATGACCATGACCAGTATGTATGAATCTTCTGAGAATTACTCTTTTAAATCTAGACCAGCATGCAGTTACCACACCACATCTACTACTGACTAACACAACCACTTCCACAAACCTGTAAGGGATTCCACAACATGATCCACGTGCACTTGTGCATGATGGTTGTGAAAGGAAGTACAAAGGCTTCGTTATGCTATGATGATACTTTTATGCATTTTTATCAAAATATAAGCAAAATCCACTAGGTATCCACCAAACCTATGCAAGCTTCAAGCAAAAATTCTGCAAAGTCCTCAACCACCCAGAAATGGGAAAGGATGCAGAGAGTGGATGGAAGGAATCTGTACTGAAAACCATGTTTTGACAAGGCCTCAGTGATTTGCTCCAAGCTGATCTGGCCTGTCGAGATGATTTCCTGACACTTCATTCACCGGTTCATCCAGCTTGCTTTTTGCACAGATAGCACAGACCCCATAAGTCATGTCTATCTCATACCAGTCATCTCCAATCCATCATATTGTCGTGAATGGAAATTTCCTGGACGAAACTGTAGCTGCCACGTTGAATATTCGTCTTATTCCTCTACGGGCTCATTTAGATGGCACTCCACTAGGAGCAGGGAGATTAGCAAAATGCACCGTCCCTCTCTAGATGCACACAAACCTATTTCATGAGAAAACCCTCTCATTCATGATCACCAAACTACCACACAATCCAATCATTGTTGGTTTCTCTTCTTGTGTGAAAAAGTTCTTGTGCGACATTGTCCTGGAGTTGCACCCTGTTGTTAACGTTGTTTGTCTCTCATAGACCACTCTACCCTTATAGAAAGCCTGGAACCCAATATGGTGTAAGAATTCCACCACCTTAGTTCAGCAAAGCAAAAGCATCCAAACTACCATAACAGTGACTCTGAAACGGTTAAATTGAGATACCGGTAGGTACTTCACCCCTATAGGGTCATGTGTGCACCATTCTGATTTCAGAAACCAAACCCAGCTGTCTTTTGCTGAGACCTTGACTCAACGTAGCCAATGACGTTATCCACAGCCATTGAAATCTTATTCCAGGATGCCTTCAGGTTTTATGTATTTTTCCAGAAGTCATTGCGTCTAAGACTGCAGAGTCCAATTCACCGCCAGGGTATGGTAAGGCTTCTGTAAAAGACTCAATATGAACGTCAGTCTCTATACAGTTTAGTATAGATAGTGAGACTCAATCAGGAAATTGGGAGGTTCTTGAGAGCCTGCTGCTACAATCACCAACGTTACTGGAGCAAGTACTTTCTGGGGGCTGAATATGCCTAGAATTCCCTCACTAACAATAACCCTGACCCCATTCCATTGTGGCAGACAAGGTATTCTGTGACATCTACTCATATGGGTTGAAAAAGTGCATCACAAAAACCTGACATTTTAACAAGGGTGTATATGCACTGTATTCCATACTGACTGTGGAAAGATCATTTCTGTCTCCGTGCTGCCACCTCTCACTACTCATAACAGTTTGAGACACCACTGAATAACTCTGAAACACTCACCTTAGGATTTTGTAAATTGTACCCATTTGTATGCATAAATATAGGAATAAATGCCATAATTTCTAACTTTTTTGGCACTTTAGAAAAACTATTACTCTGAGCTGACTTTCACCAGAGATCATTCCTGCAGAAATTGTATGTGACAAAGTAGACAGGGGGAAAAAAAGTAACCTGCAAGTATCCCTTCATCATTGGTACAGTAACTGCTCAGACAATGGTAAATTCAGAAATGTATTTGAATACTTGTAACTGCAAAATTCATAGTACAGTCGGGTCCATAATTTCTTGGACAGTGGCACAATTTTTGTAATTTTGCCTCTGTACACCACCACAATGGATTTGAAAGGAAGCAATCAAGACGCGATTGAAGTATAGACTTTCAGCTTTAATTAGGCTTTGTAAGGGTTTTAACAAAAAAAAATTTTATTAGCCATTTACTGTAGGTATTGTAGCATTTTTTACATAGGCCCTCTATTTTATGAGACTCAAAATGTAATTGGACAGTTGACTCATAAGCAGTTTTATGTTTTTTTCCCCCATTATTTTATGACAAATTAATGATCTGGAGTTGATTCCGAGTGTTAAATATGCATTTGGAATCTGTTCATGGAAACTTTCAATATGCCGTCCAAAGAGGTTTCGATGCATCAACAAGGAAGCCATCATTAGATTGAAAGAGATACTAGATAGCAGAAACTTTTCGAGTAGTCAAATGAACAATTTGTTGCAATCTTAAAAAGGCGGAATACATGGCAAACTCAGCAACACCAAAAGAGCTGGAAGACCACTCATGGCCACTCATCCACAAACTTCCTTGGTGAAGAAAAACCCCTTCACAACATGTAGCCAAGTCAAGATTCAACTGGATTTTCTGACCGTTATTAATTTGTCAGACTGATTTGAAGAAAAGAATGTGAAAGGAAGGGCTCATGATCCGAAGCACACCACATCATCTGTCAAACATGGTGGAGGCAATGTCATGACACAGGCATGTACTGTATGGCTGCCAGTGGAACTGAATCACTGGTGTATATTGATGTGACCGATAGAAGTAGCAAGGGAATGTATAGAGCTGTACTGTATGCTCAGATTCATTCAAATGTTGTAAATCTGATGGCACATCACAGTACAGGTGGATAATAACCCAAACCATACTGCACAGGCAACCCAAGAGCTTCTTAAGGGGGAGAAATGGAATGTTCTTGATTGGCCAAGTCAGCCATCGGATTTCAACCCAACTGAGCATGCTTTTCAATTTCTGAAGATCAACTGAAGAGAGGAATTCCGACAAACAAGTAGAAATTAATGGTTTTTGCCGTAAAGGTCTGGCAAAGCATCTCAAGGGACGAAACTCAGCATTTGGTGATGTCTGTTGGTTCCAGAAGTCAGACAGTCATTAATCGGATTTGGATTTGCATCAAAGTTGTTAAAAAATAATACTTATATTTACAGTGGATAAAAAAAAATGTCTATGCAGTTTTGTTAAAAATGGATAATAAATTTGTCAATAAAAAAACTAAGATACATCATGTCACAACTTTTTTCCACCCTCGATGTGAAATCACAATGTATAAAAATTAAGCGAAAAGCAATCAGAATCAGAAACCCTAAGTACTTAAAGAGCTTACAAAGCAGGTACAGTTTCTCACTTGTTGAAAAGTAACGATCAGGAAAGAGGTATAAAAGAGTTTTCAAAACATTAGTATACCATGAAACACTGAAAAGGCTATCATCAACAAGTGGAGAAAATGGAACTCCACAGCGATTCACCAACAACAGGATGTCACTCTGAAATGTAAAAAGATTTTAAAAAGACAAAAACTTACCAAGGAGGCTGCCATTAGACCCTTTGGCAATGTTAAAGGAGCTGCAGAAACGTCAGACAAGTACTGATTACTAATATTGTATTACTAATCGCATTCTTCATATGTCTGGGCTATGGGGTAGGGTGGCTAGATAAAAAAAAATAATAAAACATCAAAACCTAATTAAATCACCCCAAGTCATGTGGCAAAATATGGTCTGATGATTGAGATTTCTGTTAAGTTTTTGCAAGAGTGGGAAAATGATCTTGCCACACTTACCCAAAAATAGTGGTGTGATAAAATCCAGAGGTGCTTCAACATAGAATTAGTTTAGGGGTGTGTACACTTATGAAACTAGAATTTTGCAGGTTTTTTATTTTCCCCTCAAATGTTTCTGATTGTTTTCAGTTTGTTTGTATACTTTGCAATTTTATATTAAAGGTGGAAACAGATCTGACATGTACGCCATTTGGCAGATGCCCTTATCCAGAGCAGTGGCAGCATGGTGGTACTGGGAGTCCAGTGTCTTAACCACTGAGCTACCACTGACTTGATTAAGCTTGTCATTACTTTACTTAACAAAAAATCTGCCATTTTTACACGGGTGTGTGTCATACCATATCAACACACACACCTAATAGGAACGGTTTAAATGTCTCATTCATTCTCAGGTTCTTTGATTCCTCTGGTTTTCTCTGATATCGTATTTTGCCCTGTCTATGCTGTCTGTCTGATCGAGTTTCCCTTGCCCATGTTTCAGTTCTGAGTTTGCCTGCCAATTTTGTACCTATGCCTCATGTTTGGAACAAGCCAGCACTGAAATCCATTTTTTCAAGAACTAAACAAACAGGTCCTTGCTCAATTAGCGTGTCGGGACGACACGGCCTTTCTGGACTCTCTCGTTCACTTGGCGTTATGGCTTGACAGTCTGATCCTTGACCGCCATTCTGAACGTCATCAGCCTACTCCATGCACGACTGCACTGCCGAATCCATGCAGCTTGGTAACGCACTTCTCACCTCTCTTCTTCTCTGCTTCTACTGTGGCAGTTCTGAACGTTATCGCACAGTGCACAGCAAGATAGTACAGTTCATCACGGGAGCGCATCAAATGGCCTCGTCCTACTTCCAAAACCGCTGCGGTGAGTACAAGTTCATTTCTTTCCAAAACACTAATTGTACTCCATGCTAAGATTGTGCACTTAGAAACTGTGCATGTGCTTGCAGGCCTGATCGACTCTGGCTCAGCCGGAAATCATGGATCATGCTACTGCATTCAAGCTCCAAATCCCACTCATCATTCTGAATAACCCAGTTCACATCAATACCTTCAGTGGAGGCCCAATCATAGAAGGATTAATTAAACTATGTGCCGTTCCCATCAGCTTATCCATCTGCTGCTTACACCAAGAAACCATCATTCTGTTCATCACAGACACCCCCAAGCATCCCATATTCCTGGGCATACAGTACTATGGCAACACCGTGATAACCCTCGTATCTATTGGCCTCACAAACAAATTACTGTCTGGTCTGAATATTGCATGTGAAGCTGTATACAACAACCCAAGCTGGCAGTCTCTTCCACGACAATTGACAGCCCTGAGACACAGGTAAAGATATACCTTCCAGAGGAATACCAAGCATTTGCCAATGTTTTCAGTAAGGTCAGAGAGAGTGGCCTACCACCTCATCACCCATAGGACTGGACTGACCTACTCCCTGGTACAGTGCCATCAAGGTGCTACATTTACCCCTTGTCCCAAACTGAACATATGGCCATGGAGGAATACGTACACGAAGCTTTGCAACAAGGCTACATACTGTAGTCCCATCCACCTAACCTGTGTCTGTGGGATTCTTCTTTGTTGAAAAGAAAGGGGAGGACTTTGACCATGCACTGACTACAGGGGCTTAATTCAAATCACCGTCGAGTATCCTTACCCATTACCGCTAGTGGTGTCTGCTCTGGAACAACTCTGCATGTGTGTTCACCAAAGACCGCATTCAGCACTGCCTCAGGCACCCATGCTGTATGGGCTATCTTGCGTTCCAAGCATGTTCCAGTGTTTCATTACCGACTTCTTGAAAGAGAAGTTACTTATATTGATTTATTCACCGTCCTACCTTAGCCACGTTAATCAAGTGAAACAAGTGCTGACCAAGGTCTGAGAAAATCAGTTATACCCAAAGGGAGAAAAGTGTGACTTCCACATCACCATCGTCTCTTTCTTAGGATATTTAATCAGCCCAGAAGGAATTTCCATGGATGAAAGCAAAGTCAAAGCTGTAACGGAATGGCCAAGACCACCTACAATCAAATAGCTACAGAAATTCCCGGGTTTTCCAAACTTTTACATGTTGTTCATCCGAGGCTTCAGCACAGTCACAACCCCAGTAATCTCTTAAAGAAAGGATCAAAGAGATTGCATTGGGGTGACACAGCAGAGAAGGCATTTCAGCGGCTCAAACTAGCATTAATTTCTGCCCCCATCCTGCATCACCCCAATCCAGAATGACCTTTCGACATGGAAGTAGATGCTTCCGAATCAGGAGTTGGGGCTGTACACTCACAACACTTTGGGGAACTTGTCTATACTGCCTCAGGATTGTTTCGTTTAATAAATTACTTAATTGCACTTGCATTCTCCCACATCTGCCTGCTCATGATAGTGTGTAGACTTTTTATATCCACTGTAATAATTATGCTAGTTTGTCCAATTACTTTTAAGCCTACAAAAATAGAGGTACTACATAAAAAAAACTGCCTGTAATTCCTAAACGGTTAATTCAATATTTTTGTACACTTCAACCAAATCCATTGTGGTGGTATAGAGAGGCAAAAATATGAATAAAAATTGTGTCACTGTCCAAATACTTATAGACTCAACTGTATATAGCAATGACTGAAAGGCACTAAGTATACGTTTTCTCACATATTGCATTAGGATCTAGAGGAGCAGCTGGAAAATTGCCATCGACGAGTTGCAGAGACAGAAAGAATAACTATGAAGGCGGAGGAGGAGCTAGCTGTTGCAAAAGAACGATTGTTACTGCAAGAAAATGAACTGCAAAACAAATCAGGTAACGGTAAACGGTAAAAACTGCTACATCCATGTTTTGGTGCATCATCCTCAAGCACACATGAAAAATTTGTGGTTCTTAGATGTTGGTTCTTGTATTTTATAGGCACAATTATTATATACACTTGATTCCCATTAGGTAAATGCTTTTTTCATTGACATTTATTAAGCCACACAATATCACATGGTGGGTATAAAATGGTCTGTTAAAATATTAAGCAGCTGTCCAGTGATCATAAAATGCCTGCCAATGGACGGCTAGGGAGCACCGTTTTTTTTCCATAGATGACAATTGTCTGTAAAGGTACAGCTACACAGTGAACTAGTAAGGAAGTTGTGCTTAATAAAGTAGTTTAAACTACTAAAGTAAGAAAGAATGCACAACTGCTTGAAAAACCCAGAGTGATAAATGCACATCAACACAACATGCAGTACCATGCCGTTATCATGTTAACTGCAGACAGTGAACAACAAACTAATGCATTGCACTGGTCTACAAATTTGCTCATTATGCAGTCTTTAATCAGTGTGACAATTGTGAGCATTTGTGCTTTCTTTCTAAGACATGCAGTAGGTTCTTAAATTTGGGGTCGTGACCCCTCACTGAGTTGCGGGTAAATGTGGTCAGAGTCACGTTTTTTTTTCCCCAGCCATTTTTATAATGGGTTTATAATGCATATGACCTGATATATTGAATATTTAATAATAATTAAATATATCAGAATATTATTAGAAGTTTGAAATCATAATCCAGTGGTAATACATGTATGAAATTTTTACAGATCAGTTGTTTCTGGTGTTTTTTTAATTAGGGGAAGCACAACTATCTTTCAACAGACAAAGCCAGCAGTATATGCACTTGGTCAAGCACTTGCAGTCATCTTTACTGTCCCGAGAGAGCTGAAAGGATCTGTGCTTGCTCCCTGATTTCTGAATTAAATCAATCTTTGGCGCTCACGTTTAATTAGTCTATATTCATAAGTAAGAGCACCAAAATGCTTTTCCAGTGTTAAGGTGACAACATTAGCAGTGTCTGCCACATTGTGCCAAAAAAAAAGCAGGTAAGATAAATTTCACTGAGGCAGGTAGTGTTACAATTTTCCAAATCGATTGCAAATAATTGAACAACAAAAAAAATTAGATTTTTTTGTATTACTTATTATTTACAAAAATAATATAACAAGCTTTGGTAGCTGTGTAAAACTGTTCTGTATTTGGCTACCCAGCTGACTGGCTACTGTATATACAGTATAGGGCTTTCACACTGTTTTTTATTTTTATTTTTTTACTTGTGTTACCCTTTAACAGTGTGTCCTGTATTTAAATGATTATTACTTTTAAAAAGGTATGATAATATGAATGTGTACCTCTAAACCTTGATTTTATAACTGAATAACCTCTGCTTCAAACAGTTCCTATATATAAACTGAAAGAGGAAAAATTAAACGTTATATGAAATTGTATTATTTATTTATTTACCAGAAATGTTTAGATAAAATGAAAAATTAATTGTTCAATTATTCAATTATCTATCATTTATTTTAGGGTATTAATTCCAGTTAGTTCAACAAAAATCACATGTAATAGTCCTTTAGCTACCAATGCAATGAAAATTAAAACACTTACGGTAAATAGCACTCTTTAAACTTTCAGAAAATACCCTTTCATTTTAGCAGAAAGAAGAAAAAGTCCACTGGCATTCTAGTGGCAATGAGGTAAACAGTGGTGCTGCCTTGGAGCCAGAGGTGCAACTGGGCTTTCCAGGTCACCTGGCACTTTCTTTGGTACTCAATGTCCATGCAGTCAGTGTCAAGTAGCCTACAAGACTGATATTAGCTCTTAAAAAACACAGTACAGTAGTCAAAACTTTCAGCAACATGTCAGGCTATTACCAGTGTCTTTAAAACTTTACACTTGGTTTACTGTTGCAGCTACAGTAGGCACTAACATAATGGAAAACACATATTCCCTACAGATTGCATACCTGCTCTCCTGTTTTCTTGCTGTGCTTTCTGCCTGGTAGTCCCACCCCATAACTAATCAAAATTTTAGAGATGTGATGTCTCTCTGTATGGGCCAATCTGAGGCAGATTAGACTTTCAAACAAACTATGGGAATGTAATGTCCCTAAAGTGACACAGTTTACTATTGTGGCAACTATAGGGTTTGTAGGGTTTGTAGGAAAGTACTAGGGGCACCATTTCCATCCACACAGACTGCGTCATACCTTTCATCAGTAGGGTTTAATGACAATAGGGGAAACGGACAAATTTGGCCAGTCCCCATTCATGAGACAGAGGGGTAGTGAGGATCTTCCCCTTCACTCTTAAAACCACAGTGTTCCTCATTTCACTGGATTGAGAACTGGCACTGGATGCTGTGGTGGCATTTTTCACTAGGAACACTATGGGTAGAAAATGGAGTGTTTTTACACTCCATTTTCATTTGCATCTGAATGCATATTAAATCCAGTGGACCAAGGCTGGTGATCTGATGGAATAGAGTAGCCCTGTGAGGGGAGGTCTTCTGAGAAACCTCACCATTGTTTTTATGCACTGGTCTATGCCAACAGCCATTTTGGATAAGTAGTATCTGTCCTGCACCAACTCAGTGGTTTTCTCAGTCCCCATATGTCCATAATCATCATGCATGGACACACAAGTTTAGATCATGTGGAGTAATTTAGAGTGGAAGGGGAAGCACAGTGGTGCAGTGGTTAACACTGTCACCTCACAGCAAGAATATTCTGGGATCAAACCTGCCAGACAACTGGGGACTTCCTGTGCAGAGTTTGCATGTTCTCCCCGTGCCTGTGTGGGTTTCCTGCAGGTGCTCTGGTTTTCTTCCATAGTCCCAAAAACATGCAGATTAGGCCATCTGGCTACTCTAAATTGCCTGTGTTAGCCCTGTGGTATATTGGCGACCTGCTTAGGGTGTACCCCACCTCTTGTCTGATGTCAGCATTGTAGAAGGTATGCGATCCAGAAGACACGTGATACAGTTGGTGGACAACAGGAATATGCAGGGTCTCTACTGTAGAAAGAGGAGGAAATCTGACCTAAGCCTGTAACAGTAAAGGTTAGATTACTGGTAAAGGTTAGATTACAGTCAGTTGAAAGAGTCTGAAGAGTAGCTGGGGTCCATCCTTATATGTGGCCCTCATGTTGCCGCAGACCTGGTTGAGTATGTTGCTTTCCCTCATTGGAAAGCTCACATGCTAGTTGCACGTTGCAGTGATTGAAATGGCAAGCTACGATAAACACAACGTCTGGGTGTGCAGTCTTTCAAGTGCTGATCATATCATGCTGCAGCCCCAGTGCCTTTGCAGGGTTTGCTCATGGCACAATGAATGCTGCACTGAACTCCCTTGGCAGATAAAATGGTATAGACCCTTCTACTGTATCTGCCAAATCAGCTGAGCAGTGTTTTTCAGCGGCCTTCACATGTGAGCACCACCTGTTGTTCATGTAGATACAGATGACACCACCTCCTTTCTTTGCTGACACCAATGTGAAGTACCTGTGGTGGAC
>JAOVYU010000039.1:7852936-7867553 GCA_025674565.1 Synodontis membranacea | reverse complement strand
ACATCTCATTTCAGCAGGGTTAATCAGACAACTACACAGATAGAAAAGGCTAGAAAAGGACTTTACAAACAAACCAAAGGGTTCGAATCATAGTGGGAAGATATTGTCTTATAAACTGCCACAGCAGCACCAATCCATGGAAAAAAAAAATACAATATACAATGCATGGTTAAAAAATAAAAAAATAAATAAAAAAATAGGTAAACAAAGTTTAAGAGTTACAGAAGAATGGTATTCAGTATATTCTGAGTTTCAGTTGATATACCCATTTCATACATGCAACTGAACATAACTGAACTAAAATCCACCTACCAATCATTATGCATTTTGATTTGATGCGTGCTTTTTAAGAAAATATGCGCCGGTATTCTATTTAATGCATTTCTTTGCACACCTGAGGACAGTTTTAAGTGAAATTATATTTTACAAAAATTTTTTTTTTTTACACAGAGTTGTGTAACAGAGTATTATATTAGATACAGTATAATACTCTGTGTAATATATTCTATTAAAAATATTTAGTTATCAGGTTAGGGTTGATGTCTCAAAGCAAGAAGGTTCTCAGTTTAAACCTGGCGTCTTTCTTTGTGGAGTCTGAATGTTCCCCCCATGCCTGTGTGGCTTTCCTCTGAGTGCTCCTTCTTATTCCCAAAGCACAAAGACATGCAGATTAGGTCGACTAGCTACTCTAAACTGCCCATACGGTAGGTGTGAACGCGAGTGTGAATGGCTGCTTGTCTCCGAGTTAGCCCTGGCGACCTGCCCAGGGTGTACCCTGCCTCTCGCCCCAAAGTCAGCTGGGATTGGCTCCAGCTTCCCCATGACACTGATGGATAAGTGGTATAGATAATGGGTGGATGGATGAATCAACCAAGGCAAAAAAATGTTCCCCAACCCATGGCATCTAATAGTAATAGCCCCAATACTAATTTTCACTTCACGTTCAAGTTCTGTTTTATTATCAGTAAAACTTCAAGTGTACAGGATACACTTACATTAATATAAGCAATTATTGAATGCTTAAACGCAAGTGGTTATTTAAATGTCAATGACACAGTAGGGCAAACGCTCCTAAAATTACCCATGAGGGCCCTTTTTTTTTTTTTTTTTTTTTTTTTTGCCCTACCAGAATTACATAAATGGCATCGGTCTTTCTTACCTCACACATAAATCAGCATGGTACTTCTTTCCATTTAGTATTCCTAGTAAGGTTGGGGTTTGGTTGTTTCTGAAATTAAGTGTAGAATCGTACACAGCAGTAACTGCAGAAGAGACACAAATTGAATCAGGAAAAAACATAGTCCATAGGCTCCACTTTTCGGTATAACAGACCAACATATGCACGAGTTGTCTGAATTTGCTGATTCAGGCAATTTCGTGTAAGTTTCTCACCTGTTCCCCTTAGGTGCTGAACAGTAACACAGAAACCCTTGGTGCGAGGCAAGAGATGGTACTTGAGTTTGGGAAGTCCCTTTTTCTCTGCCACTTCCATACTAATCTTGTGTTTGTTCTGAGTGAAGCGTGTGCCCTCGCAGTACAGAAGGAACTAAGCAAACATGAGCAAAGCCGCAGGGAGAACATACAGTGTTGGTCAATTCATATGACTTCTGCTCACATCTGTAAATCTGTTCATTTTCAACACGACTAACAAATTATAAACTCAAAATGGTCAAATTCTGCTACAGTAATAAAAAAAATAATAAAAAAAATTCAAAGGCAGCTGAAGTCTTTGTCTTCATGCACAACTTGTTGCAAAACTGCTGTACGTACGTCTGTGGGGGGCAAAACTTGAACTCAATTTTAAAATTTAAATTTAATTTAAAAAAATGTTAATTTAATTTACAATTTTTTTAATTTAATTAAATTTTTTTTTCATTTAATTAAAATTTTTTTTAAATGTAATAAAATTTAAATGTAATTGAAATAAATTAAATTTAATTTCAAATTTACATTTAAATTTAAAAAAGTTTTAATTTGTTCAACAATATTACCTTTTATTGTTCATTTTCCCGTATAGGTGTCTATGGTTTTACATTGGTTTACTGAATATGGTGCTCTTACACATTCAAAGAACAAAAATAAATTCTATATACAGAGCCATGATGATCTGCAATGATTGTACAATTTAGGCCTTAATTTGCATGGAGCTTCACTCAGCAGTATGTCATCATCAGGAGAGGGTAAATGTCTAGAAAATAGTTCTTGAGCTGCGGTATTAAATTTAATTTGATTGTATCAGTATCGAGTATCGGCCCCAAAGCGAATCTTTTCAAGTGTCTTGTTTGATTAATATGAGTGTTCATTAAAGTGACATTAATTACTCCTTGATGCAACCCAGATTCCAAAAACATAGTGATGCTGTGTAAAATGTAAATAAAAACAGAATGTATTGATTTACAAATCCTTTTTTTTTTTTTTTTTTTTTTACCTATATTCAATTGAACACAATACAAAAGACAACATATTTACCGTTTAAACTAATAAACTTTACTCTTTCTTTATAAATGTTCATGTGACTAAATTGTTTGGTTTTTTTTGTGATGCCTTTAAACGTGTTCCAAAAAGGGCAACGAAAGACTGGGAAAGTTGTGGAATGCTCGAGAAACAGCAGTTTGGACAGTATCAATCATGATCGGATGAGAAGCAGGATAAATCTTTGCACTTGAAGGACATGGCGAAAAACCAACACTGAATGCCCGTTACCTTCACGCCCTCACGCAGCACTGTGTTAAAAACCGGCATGATTGTAAAAGGACATTATTACACGGGCCCCAGGACACTTGGGAAAACTGTTATTAAAAACACACACAGTTCTTCACTGCATTTGCAAATGCAAAGCAAATATGTAAATCAACACCACACACCGAAACACTGCCGACTTCTCTCTCTGCGTCCAAGCTCGTTTGAGATGGACTGATGGAAAGTGGAAAAAAAAAAAAAGTGCTGTTGTCTGACGAGTCACATTTCACATGTTTGTATTTACCTTTAACCCAGCATCACAACCTTTTTTGGAATTGTGGTTGTACTTCTATACAAATGGGATCGACGTATTTATTTAATATCTCAAAATCAACGTGGAACCTTAAAGTGAATCATAGCTATACTTGAGAGGGAAGTGCTTCCAACATTCTTGGCTTGAATTAAATGTCTAGCGTCAACTCAAATACGTAGAGGCATAGTTTAAACAAATTGCTATTGGAAAACATTTACCCAGAAGTTCTCTGGATAATCCTGGAGGCGTCGAAGGCTCTGCACCACTGTTTTTTGATCTTCTTCCCATTTCCTCTTACAGAAGACAATCTCCAGAAAGTACCACATCCAGCCAATTACAGGCACATACGCAAGCTCTTTCTTTGCCAGCACCTTTGAGCTCTATAGAGATATTAAAAAAAGTATTTCCCTATTAGTCCCTATTAGTTTTAAAAACAAGAGCAGTCCTTCATATGTATAAATACTATTAATAAAACAATCTTGCAACCATTTCAGTTGTTTCATTCCCTTATGTACATATCCCTTCTTTACAGTACGTATTAATAATTTTAATGCAAGACACTACAGGTAGAAACTGTAGTGAAGGTAGAAGGTTTTTTTTTTTTTTTTTTTTGTCACATCAACCATTTTTCAGATTTTTTTGGGGCAAACCTATAAAATGCTTTTCTTTTAATATAGCAATAAAATTATCAACAGAAAAAAACAATTATTTCACTGTTTTTATTCCATCCCAACCACCATATTATCTGAAACTTAAGCCCTATCCATACAGGATTAAATTTTGATTGATTAAACTGATTAAATTGACATTGATTAAATCTTTAATCAGTCAGTCTTCTGATTTTATTTCCATCCGGATCGTTTAAGTCTCCGAAGCCCTGTTCAGATTGGATTAGTTAACCAGGGGGATTTATGGGACACGAAAATGAATAAATAAATTGAAATGTCTCCTTAGTGATCAAACTCTCGCATCCAGACAGCATTAAAAATACCTCAGGGGTGAGCTTCTAGTGGGCTTTATTTTCTATGAACATTTTTATGAAATGTTTAATACAATAAAATATATAACGATAAATGAAATACGAGCCAGCGTAACTTCTCTATTCCAGAGCCTCTCCGAGTGTTCGGACGGCCTGCTCTAAGTGAAGCATGATCGTATGACGGCGTGACGCAAACATCCATGTTCCGAGAAAATTCTTACAGTCGGAAGCTCCCTCCTCCTGCGGTTATTTTCCTGATGTCTGAATGTGAGAATCTGATCACTGAGAAGACATGTGCAAAATACTACAGGAGTCCCACTGATCAAAAAAAATCTCAGAAAAAAATATAGATTTTTTTCTTAATAACCTGCTTTTCATGGAGTACCTAAATTAGCACTTTGTTGTTAAAACATTATTGTGCTGCCACCTCAACAGGGCTTTTAGACTGACAGTACTCTTAGTCCCTAACTTAATGAACCAGTATCAGCGCTTCTGTAAGCCGCTCTGGAATAAGGGCATCTGCCAAATACCATAAACATAAATATATATATATGCAATTGTTCGATTTTACATGTCCATTCAGTCAAAGAAAAATATTTAAGACCACAGGTAAGTAAAAATGCTGGATGTTTCTTACCCCTAACACACCAAACCTTTCGCAGAAGGTCCAACCACACAGAAAATCGATCTCAAAGTTATGGTTGAGGATAACAATTGCATTTTCTTTGCCATAGAAGAGGTAGGATTCCGGATCGGTGTATAGCGTACATTCTGTCCCAGACCACCATTCCAATAACGCCACCATCTCTGAGCAAAAAACGGGAGTGAGAAATGTAATGTTACTTTATAAAGTTCTAATTCAAATACAAATGTAGGCCAATAGCAACACTGCCGTTAAGCAAACACAGTGAAAACGTATTAATATTATAATGCACACTTTAATAACAATGAACACATTTATTACTACTATTCACTGTGGCGTCTGTTAAAACATATGAACATATGAGCCTGATCACCCTAACCATATAGGGTTTTATATACACACACACACACACACACACATAATCCAGCATAACATTATGACTACTGAAGTGAATAACACTGATTATCTCAGGAAGTTTATTTGTAAA
The DNA here is from genome assembly GCA_025674565.1 of Synodontis membranacea. Taxonomy (NCBI): domain Eukaryota; kingdom Metazoa; phylum Chordata; class Actinopteri; order Siluriformes; family Mochokidae; genus Synodontis; species Synodontis membranacea. The sequence goes on along the minus strand of JAOVYU010000039.1, from coordinate 7,862,452 downwards.
TAAATAATTGTTCAATTATTGATGTTAAAATACAGCTACAATGCAAAGCAACACCTTTTCTTATTTTTTTACCTAATAAATCCCATAGTGAAATAACACACACACACACACACACAAACACTGATGAATGCACCAACACTGGGTTACATGATCATCAGAACTGGACCACAGAGCAATGGAAGAAGGTGGTCCGCTCTGATAAATCATGTTTTTTTTTTTTTTTTTTTTTTTACATCAAGTGGATGTCAAGGAAGAGGGCAAGCCAACGGAGACAGTGTACTTTGGGCAATGTTCTGCTGGGAAACCTTGGGTCCTGGCATCTATGTGGATGTTACTTACCTAAGGATTGTTGTAGACCATGTTCACCCTTTCATTGTGCTGTGGTCTCTTTCAGCAGGATAATACTCCCTGCCACGAAGCAAAAATGGTTCGAGGAGCACAACAACGAGTTTGAGGTGTTGACTTGGCCTCCAAATTCCACAGATCTCAGGCCAATCTAGCATCTGTGGGATGTGCTGGACAAACAAGTCCGATCCACGGAGGTCCCACCACACAACTTACAGGACACATGGGATATATATATATACACACACACACACACACCACACACACACACCACACACACGCACACACACACACGCACACCTGTATTACCTGTCTGCCAACTACATATTTCCATTTGTTGCAGAGCAAGTATTGTGAGGTTAGGCTTTCGTGGAGGCTCCTTTAACAGTGCTTTAACATTGTTGCAACTGGGGCTCATGGGGAAAAGGATTAGGTCTACATCTTAAACTGTATAAGTGTTTATTTGTGCTTAAAGGTATACTTTTGAAGCCCTCAACCATCTGAATACCCCTCCTTTGCCCCTCCCTTTCTGTGCGTGCATTAGAACGCACTGTGTCCGTCAGGTTCCTACAGCACGCTTCCAACTACTTATATTTCCACTCCCTTGCTTTTTCTGTGCTAATAATTAGCACAATCCTCCATTTTTTCAAAATCTGCGTTCTCAACCTCGTTAAACGGCACCAGCAAACACTGATTCCTCTTTTTCCTTTTCTTCCTTTCCTCTTTGTCATCGTTCAAGCGCTTCCTTCCAGATTCACATAGTCACATGGAACTTCCGTGAAACAAGGAAGGCGGTTTGTAGAGGTTTGTACATTCTGTGCTACTGTAGTGACGCAACATGGCTTTGTAGAGGTTTACCCGCTCCCTGTGTTGATTTAAAGGGCTAAACCTACGAAAACACACAGGTAAGTTACAGGTGATACACTAGTGTCGCTCACACACTAATGAAAACATGCTTCTGAATTCTCTATATATATATTATTAACAAGTATATATATATATATATGGAACATATAATCCATTTACCTTTAAATGACTGGGAAAGAAAGAAGAAAACATGTTAAAGATACTAAAAAAACTTCCTTTTCACGCAGAAAACACACACTCTCTATTGCTGGTATAATACCAAAGCATCTGGCAACAAGCAAAGGAAGTAAAAAAAAAAAAAAAAAGAAGTAAAATATATAAATAATACGCTTAAGAACACCTTATTTTTGGTGTGTTGTGGTGCACCATTTCAACTCATCCCGTATGAAGCACTTTGGTCACATTCTCAACAAACTTTATGGTATTACCCACAGTGATGCTAATAAAAGGAATGCTAACACCATGGTAATGTTACTGAAATGTTAAACATTAATCAGTAAGGCACATTTTTACAACATATGCAAACGTGCTGAATGTTGCTTTCAAAGGCTTTCATGTTAAGCAACATCAACTTTAAGGCACATGCACTAGAAATATTATGACATACAACATTTATACAACCTTTTACACTCACATTCACACCTATAAATTGGCGATTTAGGACTGCCAATCAACCTCATCCATATTTGGACTGTGGGAGGAAACTAGAGTCTTCAAGTCTTCAATAGGAAGCAACAATAAATGGTCAATGATTGCTTTCAACATGACCAACCCTGAGATAACTCAGTATGTGTAGCGCAAGGTGCTTCCTATTGTTACTAGCTTTACTTGTTAGAAGTGTAGACTGGCTTGCTAAAGACTATAATCTATACTACTATAATCAATTAGATGGTACTACAGTATTAGTAATATTGAAGATATTAGGCAATGTCTAATGCTGTATGAGTACGTACATAACTTTTAACGAAGTCAGCCATCCAAGATACAGCTATATATACGCTGATCAGGTATAACATTATGACCACCTGCCTAATATCGTGTTGGTATCCCTTTTGCTGCCCAAACAGCCCATCGAGGGCTCCATGGACTCCACTAGACCCCTGAAGGTGTGCTGTGGTAAGCATCAGATCCCTTAAGTCCTGTAAGTTGCGATCGAACTTGTTTGTCCAGCACATCCCACGGACGCTCGGACTGATTGAGATCTGGGGAATTTGGAGGCCAAGTCAACTCCTCGAACTCGTTGTTCTGCTCACCAAAAATATTCCTGAACCATTTAGGCTTTGTGTGCTTAGGTAGGTGGTACGTGTCAAAGTAACATCCACGTGGACGGCAGGACCCAAGGTTTCCAAGTAGAACGTTGCCCAAGACATCACACTGCCTCCGCTGGCTTGCCTTCTTCCCACAGTGCATCCTGGTACCATGTGTTCCCCAGGTACAGTGACGTACACGCATCCGGCCATCCACGTGATATAAAAGAAAATGAGATTCATCAGACCAGGCCACCTTTTTCCATTGCTCTGTGGTCCAGTTCTGATTGTTGGTGCTTTCTTTGGCGGCCAGGGGTTAGCACGGACAGCCTGACTGGTCTGTGGCTATGCGGCACCATAATGCAACAAACTGCAATATACTATGTATTCGCACACCTTTCTATCAGAACCAGCAATTAACTTGTTCACCAATGTGAGCTACAAATTAGCTCGTCTGTTGGATCGGACCACACGGGCCAACCTTCGCTCCCCACGTGCATCAATGAGCCTTGGTCACCCTTTACCCTGTCACCGGTTCACCCCTGTTGGATGGATCACTTTAAAGACCAGTACATGTTTCAGAAGAATACTGAATAAGTTGAATCAAACTAGGGCATGCAGGGACAAGATGGGGCCGGTGAAGAGGCGAACTGATACAGTCAGGGGCCGTTTAAGTACCATTGTGCACTTTCATCAATGATGTAAGTATGAATACCTTTTTTTTTTTTTTTTTTTTTTTTAAAACCTTAAAAATAGGGGTAAAACTATTTTATTCTATTCCTCCTTTTGCCTAAAGCTGTGGTAACATAGAATACAGAAAAAAATACAGAATCACTATTCTTAGAGCATGTTCAGCTGTTCTGCTTTGTAAAAAAAATACAAATCCTTTAATTGTATTTGTGTACTATATTAACATTTTATTTAACAACTGAACATTCTGGCTTTTACTACTTTCAAATGATAGCATGAGAAACACTTACTCCGTCCCCCCCATTTGTTCTTCCTATCTTTTTCAATTTTCAAAGCATATTTGTTTTGAGTTTTCTTTCCTGATGCTTTGACAGATGTCCTTGGTCTACCTGTACGTTTCCCTTTTATAACCTTTTCATTTAGTTTGTACTTGCTCCAAATTTTAGACACAGCTGACTGGGAACAATCCACATATTTTGCCACACTTTGTGATGATTTACCTTCTTAAAGGAGTTTTATAATCCTTTCCATTGCTTCAACTGACAGCTCTCTAACTAATTTTCACAATTAGACTTGTTCAGATATGTTTTTTTTTTTTTTTAATGAAATTAACTGAACTTTCTTCCATTTATTATTTTTATGTATGTTTTACAAAGCCAGACTGTTCAGCTATTAAATAAGATAGTTTTGTGATTTATTGTATTTTTTTTATATATATATACAAAGCAAAACGGCTGAATGAGCTTGGAGCTGTTCCAAGTAGTGATTTCATATTTTTTTTTGCCAGGGGTTGTTCTTCCCACTAATGTACATATAACACCCCCCCCCCCCCCCCTCCCGTGAGCAAAGCAGGAGTTGTTCATACTTACGGCTGGAGACACAGTATGCCAGTCTACAGTTGACCTTGCGGGCCAGCTGTTTATTAATGCACCACAATGGCAGTGTGCAGAGCTGCAAGACGTTGATTATGAGCCCACTGACTAGAAACACATAACAGATGAAGAGATGACAAATGAACTGCATCTTCAACAGTCCAAGAAGTCCCATGGTTAATAGTGTAGGTCACTGACTTTCTTCTAGTGGTTCTGCAAAGGCCTGCATAGGAGATAAAGAGCAAAATGCTAGATGATTTTCGGATAACCCGCAATCATGTACTGTAAAACAAGCACACATGCAGCCTTCTCCAGAATTAAAGACACCATTCAGGAAAACTGGCAAAAATATTACGTACATAAAATGATTCAATATGCAAAAATAATTCTCATAAGAAATGCACAAGGAACGCCTTCCACTACAACAGAGGCTTCAAAAGTCTGGATATTTTTACATTTTGCCAGTAAGACCACGAGGAGGAAGGTGGCGGAGGTAAATCAATTCTTAAAGTCTCACTATACTGTATAGGATTCGCTTGATTGCAACCAACTGAATGTCAATCCATTCACAAGCATGCACTGTAGGTTGCTGTATGGTGGCCTTTAGTTGCCCTTAGTGCACTTCAAAGTACTTACATTCGCACACCCTTGCATTTTCCGTCTTAAATAATAAGCACGATCCTTCATTTTGCCTCTCAACTGAAGTTAGCTGTGATTGGCTCCAGCTTACCTGCAACCCTGACTTACATGAAACAGTCCAAAGGGTTACTGGATGTATGGATGAACGGATTCTTCATTTTTTTTTTTTTTTTTTTTTTTTAAAAACTGGGATTTTCAACTTTTTAGCCAACACCGGCACACACTGATTCCTGTTCTTTCTTCTTCGCCTTCCTGCCAGTGCTTCCTTTTTTCACTCACGTTGCCACTTGTAAAAATGTGAAATGCGGAAGGTGCTCTCTAGACGTTCGTCCGTTCTGGGCTACTGTGTTGGCACAAGTGGACCTGCTCCCTCTGTAAATTGCTCATTCTAAGCTTACGAAGAAATCTGTGGTTACCTGATAACAGGTGCTACTTGTCAAAATAAAAGGATAGGGGACATATTATATTAAAAAAAAAAAGTCACTTTTTGTGCCACAGCTATCGTATAACTAGGTTTCAGGACTGAGTTGTATTACTTCAAGAGTTTGCGGGTTGGTCCAGAAACAACAGTTTCTTCTGAGCTCTCTATTTCAGAAAACATGTGCTCCAACAAACTGTTTAGATTTAGCCACCCTTTCTATGTCACAAGATGACCTCACTGGAATTACCACCTCGATATTATTATAACAGTTTGAGCATCTGTTTACTGGATAAGTACTGTAGCATTCATTCTTTCGTCTTCACTGGGTACGGATCCTATCCCAGGAATACAGGGCAAAAAGGCGGACACATGCAACACGATGGGGATGCATTTAGTGTGGCCTGTTTGTCTATACCTGCATTTTCATGTGCAGTGGGAAAGAAACCTGAGAACCCAGAGGAAACCCAGGTGAAAACAGGAGTAAAAGATGAAACTTCACAGACGGAAACCTGAGTTTCGCAACACTGCCTGCTGTAAAACCGTTCCGCAACGGATCGGTCGGTATCAGATCAGTATAGTTTCTGATCCATTCCAAATATCATTTTTGCCCTGAATGCAGTATATAATATATAGTACAGTATATTGGTTACAGATTTTTGCCTCTTTACGGTAACATGAAGAAACTTAGAACATTATTTAGGTGTTTACAATTATGACAGTGGGAAGAGAAAAAAATAAAAATCAGCATTGGCAGATAAAATCTAAAAAAAAAAAAAAAAAATAAAAAAAAAAAAAATTATAATTATTTTTAATTATTAAATAAATAATTACCCAGTGATTACACAATTTACCTTATAATTAGGAGTTACTGTAACAAGCTCGAGATCAACTGTCAAAAAAAAAAACAACATCTCCCGCCTTATGTACAGTATTTATATTTTACACAATACGTTTCATTTACAGCACCGAATCTACTTTAAACTCCAGGGTGTTCTGAAAACAGACTCTAAAGTTGTTAAGTCTGCTGTGACTGACACTTGCTCTTAAACAAGTCCATCATTAGATCGTGATTCTGGGCGGAGGAGCTTTCAGAGAAACGGGATCTTCCAGAAACACGAACCAACCAGCGCGGCAACTGAGCTTTCCTTCTAATAACACTTATAAATAACATACAAATAAAATAATCAAAAATGCGTACATTTGAAGTTCTGGTTAAGTTATAACCTACCTTCTTTCTGCGTGTTCCTGGTAGAAGAATGAATTAAAACACTTTTATGAGAACACGCGAAGTGTTCCTGGGATGACTCGGAATCGGAAATGCGAATCGATCAAACCGGAGCGTTTTCGTTTCTTTTCTTTTTTTTTTTGTTGCGCCTGGACCCGATCAAAAGCGTTTAGTTTTTGCTGTGATACATAATATGGTTCATGATATGAAAACGTTCAGATCTCTTGTGTCTTGTCTCTTGTATCAGATCCCGCACAGTGGTCAGAATGAGAGCGAAAGGGAGAAAAAAAAGAAAAGAAAAAAGGTACGAGGATCTATTCGAGGCCACACCCTTGGCTCTAAAACATTAGACGACTCTAGGCCCTGGAGTTCCCTTAAAGGGCTATGGACCTTCGATCATCTAGTACTTTTTTACTTAAATGCATTGCCGTATTACCAGTTCTTAAAACTTGTTGCAGCAAAACAAACAAACAAACAAAAAAAACCCCCCAGAAGGTTAAACTTGTTTAACTGTTAACTGTTATAAATAATCCTATAAAGAGGACCCCCTAACACACACAATACAGATTTACTACTGCAGAACCACTTACAGACTAATAAGTATGGGAATTCAATAATAAAAACTACAACTTTAATAATGAATTGTGAGTTTTCCTAAACTGTATAAAAAAACAAACAAACAAACAAACAAACAAACAAACAAACAAACAAACAAAAAAAAAAACAGTGGGCTAAATTTGTTTAACTGTTATAAATAATCCTATAAAGAGGACCCCCTAACACATACAATACAGATTTACTACTGCAGAACCACTTACAGACTAACAAATATGGGAATTTAATAATAAAAACTATAAATTTAATAATGAATTGTGAGTTTTCCTAAACTGTATTTATATATAAAAAAGAAAACAGTAGGCTAAATTTGTTTAACTGTTAACTGTTATAAATAATCCACAGGACCCCCCCAACACATACAATACAGATTTACTACTGCAGAACCACTTACAGACTAATAACTATGGAAATTCAATAATAAAAACTATAAATTTAATAATGAATAAAGAAAAAAGACTCATTGGCTATGTTTCACTGACCCCTTGTGGACTCAAGACCCTATTTTGAAAACCATGGCTCTATTAAACGGGAGTCTACACTGTAAAAATAAATAAAAAAATTAAAAAAATAATAATAAATAAATAAATAAATTATTATTATTAATAATAATAATAATAATAATAATAATAATAATTTATAGGATTTAAAACTCATCATAACAATTCCAACGACTACTTTTTTTTTAACCTTCCTCTTATGTTAGCTTTCTGTTTCTATCTCTCTGTAACTTGTCGGTTTTGACCCATGTCGTAAATCAGCCATAAAAAAAAAATGCGTCTCAGTTATTTATTAATGACAATCTTGGCATTACCTACATAAATTCAATCCAATTGAATTCAATTCAATTCAATGAGGTTCTTTATACTAACATAACATACGCAGCCACAAAAAATAAATCTGTCCAGTTGATTCCACTAATTATTATTCACAGACACCCTCAGGGCCATATTCTGAACTCCTTTATGAATTTGAACATTTCATCACGTTACCTGGTTCGTCTCTTTAGATAAAGCAGTGATTGTTGGAGACTTCAATATTCATCCCGATAACCCGACGATCCTCTGAGAACAACGATCATAACCATTCTAGATTCATGTAGGGATTAAACAAAACGTAACAGGACCCACTCACGATGGTGGTCACAAGCTTGATCTACAGTAGTTCTAACTTTTGGACTAAGTCTAGAAAATATACCCACACGTCCACAATTTGAACTGATCTCAGATCGTTATCTCATCTCTTTTAAAAATGTGTCTTAGTTATAATATACGCACCTTGTCATGCTGTCGTGACAAAACGAATATTCACATCAGCTACTACACTGAGTTTTTATCAATAATCTCCCAGAATGATCAACTTTGATTGAATCACCATCAGACCCAACAGAACTTTCAACAGGCAACTAATTGTTTAGACTCAGCATTTCTCTACACCCTGGTATAATGATCACACAAGCACCCTAAAACACACCACCCGTAAATTAGAACGTAAATGACGTCAAACTGAATTAACAGCATTCGGATTAGAATGGAAAGAGATCCTCCTGAGCTGTAGGAAAGCTCTTAGTGCTGCTAGATCATCATTCCTCTCCACCCTAATAGAAGATAACAAAAATAATCCAAGATTCCTATTTAATACAGGAGCAAAATTAAATAACTAGGAAAAAGAGGGCCACAGAAACTCTCCCACCATCAATAGGTAGTGATGACTCAATGCTAAAATTCACAGTATCACTGGCAAAAAACTCAGGCTATGAATCTAAAGCCAGATATTTTTCATAACTAACTCTGTAGACAACAATAAAGCTATATCAGATCAGCAACCCGAATGTTTTACCCCCTTGAAGGGACTGAAAAATTATTTAATTAATTTCTGCATCTAAACCATCAACATGTGCACTAGATCCTTTACCAACATACTGTATTTCCTTAAACAGATTATTCCAGAAGCTGTCGAACCAATGCTGAAAATAATAAATTCCTCTCTCAGCATTGGCTATGTACCTAAATCCTTTAAATTAGCAGTTATCAACACCCTTCATTATCAGAGAATGAACAATACTGTATATGTATAAAAAAAAAATAAAAAAATAAAAAAATCATTGCAGCTTCTGGATTTCTATCACTGGGAACTTGCTAGTTCAAATCCCAATGATGCCACAGCCATCCATCACTGAGCTCTAGAGAGCAAAATTGGCCTGGGCTCTCAGGGAAGGATGAAGGGGTGGAATACCCTCTTTCAATACAGTGACACTAGCCAATCTGCTCCCTGTTATGCCGCCCTCTAGCACCACATGTGTCAGCTGGCTTCCTGTGCCTCTTCACGTGCATTGCACAACACAATTGCATAACGATAGTGTTGTGCAATGCCCAACAATGAAATATCTGATTCATTTGCTTATATTATTCAGAATGATGTTTTGATGAGAAAATGGTCTCGTTTACGTTTATGTTTACAGCATTTAGTTGACGTTCTTATCCAGAGCGACATACATCAGTGCTTTAAGTAGTCCACATCTGTTTCTTAAACCTGTCAAGCTAGACTTAAATCAACGTCTACTATTCAACCAAGTTATTGCACGCTCAGTGCACC